>VZSE01006135.1:0-169655 GCA_013398275.1 Promerops cafer
TATATTATATTATATTATTTTCTTCTCATCAAATCATTGGGATCAGCTTGAAACAAACAGCTGGAGATGACCAGGACAGAGTCACCCCTTTTGCCATCCCATCTCTGATTTAAGGTTCCTCCAGCCAAACCTCCCAGAAGCCATTTCCTGGAATCGAGGACGTGGGCAGAGCATCAGCATCCCCTAAATGCCAGCCTGATTCAAGCTGGAAGGAATGAGATGGGACTCTTGGAATGAAGGAGTGAGCTGGAAACTGGGAAAGGGCTGGAAACTGGGAAAGGGCTGGAAACTGGGAAGTGGGTGACTGGGAGCTGCTTCCCAGCACACCCAGACTGCTTCTCCCGGGCTCTCAGGCACCTCTCGGTTTTGTGAGAACAGCAAAAAGCCTCTGATTTTAAGGAATAAATTCTCCTGGGATTGTCCTTTTGGGATGGGTTTTACACCAAAGGGGGGTTTGGGTGGAATATCTGGAACCAGACATGGGGGAAGTGTCCCTGTGGGCGCAGGGGGCAGGGTCTGGCCCCGGGGGTGCACACAGGGCAAACACGGCGGGAGCAGCCCCGGGACTGAGCAGGATCCCCAGGCAGGCTGATCCCATCCTGTCCTCTGCTGAGGGGCTGCGGACAGACAGACAGACAGACAGACAGACAGACAGACACACTGAGATACCCGTGCCAGCAGGAGCCCTGGGGGCACGGAACGCTGCCCTGTGCTGTCACTGGAGCCTTGCTGGTGGCTGCAGGAGGACACGGCTGGCCAGAGCAGCCTGGGGCACAGGGACAGCGCCCCGGGGCCAGGGCACCGTGCAGCTTCTCCTCAGGAGCAGCTCTGGACTGACACGGGATGGAAATCTTTGCTGGCTGATGCCAGCGAGCCATCAGATTAGAGGTGCTGGAATTAAATCCCTCCTGTGGCCGTTCCTGAAGTCCCTGCTGCAGCTCCCAAACCCTGCTTGTGCTCCCAAACCCTCCTGCACCTCACAAACCCTGCTCCTGTTCTCAAACCCTGCTGTGATTCCCAGATCCTGCTGTGATTCCCAAACCCTGCTCCTGTTCTCAAAGCCTGCTGTGATTCCCAGATCCTGCTGTGATTCCCAAACCCTGCTCCTGTTCTCAAAGCCTGCTGTGATTCCCAAACCCTGCTGTGATTCCCAAACCCTGCTCCTGTTCTCAAAGCCTGCTGTGATTCCCAGATCCTGCTGTGATTCCCAAACCCTGCTCCTGTTCCCAAACCCCACTCCTAATTCCCAAACACTTCTCCAGCGCCCAAACCCTCCTGCAGCTCCCAAACCCTGCTCCCATTCCCAAACCTTTCTCCAGCTCCCAAACCTGCCTTAACTCCCAAACCCCTCTGTAATTCCCAAACCTTTCTCCAGCTCCCAAACCTGCCTTAACTCCCAAACCCCTCTGTAATTCCCAAGCCCTGCTCCAGCTCCCAACGCCTCCTGCAGCTCCCCGGTGACGTTATCCCGACGTGTGGCTGCTGGAATCAGTCCAGCCTCCCTCATCTCTCTGTCCCCAGCTCAAGGCTGATGTCCCCACAGGCAGCGAGATGGAGGCAGGCCAGGGGACAATCTGTTCCTCATTGAGGTCATCCTGCAGTTTGCTGCTGATGTGGCGTTTGGGGGATGGAGCAAAGCAGAATCAAATAAATAATCCCTTCCTCGCCTGGCCTCAGCTCCTCAGATAAAGCAGGAGAAGCACGAGGCCAGCAAAGGAAACCAAACTCTTCCAGGGGACCCTTCACCCTGCTCCCACACCAGTGGGGGAAAACCCCAGCAGCTCCAGCTGGGCACTGGATCAGACTTTACAGGAATACTTTTCATATCTCCAGTCAGTCCTTCCAAAGTTTTTTTTTGTTTGGTTGGTTGGTTTTTTGTCTCTCTCCCAGTTCTTCCAGAGCAGGGGCTTCCCCCAGCCCTGCTCTCCAAACTCTCCCTGCTCCCCTGCAGCCCAGCCGAGCTGCTGTGTCATTTTAATGACCCACCTCAAAGTGCAGCTGCCGAGCTCAGGCATTTTGTCGGGTTCTGGTGAAAAATCACAGCTGTCTGAGAGTTTCCTGTTCCCCTCACTCGCCCTCCCCCCTTTAAGGAGGTGGGGAAAGCAGGAATGCAAAAGCTGAGAAGCCTCCAGAGCTGGGAATATTTTTTTCCCTTTCTGTGGCAGGTGAGAGAAATCAGCAGCACCTTTTGAGAAGCCACCCCAAAAAATGAAGACTCAAATCCCAGAGCTCCCAGCCCTCCCTCATGAAAGACCTAAACTCTGAATTTCAAATACTCCAGAGGCTGGTGAAGTTTGACTCCAGAGGCTGGAGAGGTTTGGCTCCAGCTGTGACTCTGGAGTTTGGGTTGTCTCTCTGCAGAGTAAAACCAGTGGGCTCCTCTATCAGATGGTGACTCAGGGAAGCAGAAAAAGCATGAAAGGAGACAGCAAGGGGGCTCAAGAGCTGGAATCAGACAAAGCTGCCAGTGGGAAGCCTTCTTTGTTTGCCCAAAGCACCGTGGCAGGCGCTCAGGGATTGATTAAGGACAAAACAGGATGCTCCTGCTCGTGGCTGCCCTGCCAACCACTTCCAGGCCAGGCAGACTTGGAGCTGAAAGTGCCAGGCTGGAGAGAATCCCTCCTGCTGCTGGTGGGTGAGGAATTTCCTCTTGGCTCCGAGGAATTCTGCAGCCCAGGATTAATTGAGCGGTGCTGCAGGAGAAATCACATCAAAATCCCTTCTCAGCTCAGGGCTGGGAGTGCCAGAGAACACGAATTCCTGGCTGGGATGGAGCCACAGAAGGGTCAGGGCACTCCTGCCAAGGAAAGAGAGACCTTTTGCAGGAGATAAGAGGCATTAAGCACAGCGGGAGGGAGGCAGAGCTGGGGCACTGGGCTTTTCTTGCTCAGAGCAAAGGCGGCAGGGAAAATGCTCCTGAGGCTCATGGAAGAGAAATCTCCCCTTCCCTCCTTCCCAGGCACACTTCTGAATCTGCTTTTGGGACCTTCTGGGATTCCCTGGCCCTGCCCAAAAGCTGCTCCTCCCAGGAGGTGAGGAAGGAATGACCCCACTGTCCAGCCCCAGGACAGCACCCCAGCATCCCTGAGTCAGGATTCTGGCAGGCTGGGGGCTGCTCTGTGCCTGGTGTGCTCAGCAGAGCAAGGATGGGGCTGGGGGAGGTGGGACGGGGATGGATTCCCACTCCCTGGCACCGAGGGCTCCTGCCAGGCTCTTGTTCCCCCAGCTCAGCCCTGGAGCCACGTGTAGGACAGGAGCCACTTCACCCCTTCTCCTCTCCCGTAACCTCAGCCAGAGCCCTTCCCCAGCACCACGTGGAGAACGTGGCTCTGTGTCAAGGGACAAAGTGCAGGAGTTTCTCATTAACCGGGAATGAAAAGTGCCTGCTGGGATCCAGCCACGCCAGCTCCCCTGGAGGAGGGAGGAAAAGCGCCACGGGGGAAGAAGGAGGTGGAAGAGGAAATCAAAGCAGCACAACTGCCTCGCACTCAGAGCTCTGAGCCTCGCCGTGCTGGCCCTGCACTCCTTTCCCTGTGGGCCCTGCTAGACCCACACCGACCCCAGCGTGTCCTGCTCCCCAAATCTTTTGGGGATCACAGCTGGAACAGCCTTGACCTCAGTGTAACCCTCAGGAAAACCTCTCTGCATGTGAAACGTCCACCTGGGGCTTCCAGGCCCCCAGAGCCCAGCCCAGGATGCTGGGAGTGGGGAGCAGGAAGGGCACTGCCTGCCCAGGCTGTTCAGGAGCAGAGAAAAGGATGAAGAGGAGCAGCCCTGCACTGTTTACATCACCTCCAAAAAGAAAAAGCCAAGCTTCGATTCCCCCGAGGCAGCTCCCAAAGAATTTACCCGACATTCCAAGAAAAAGGCCTCTTTTTTTTTTTTCCCACCTACGGAGTTGGCTGCAAGAGCAGCCTCTCACTGCACAAGAGGAAAAAAACCCATATTGTTGGGGAGAGCCCAGTCCTGCCAAACAGCCCGACCCACGTGGGCCAGGCCTGGGAGCAGGAGAGGGACAGGGAGGGAATAAAGTGGCTCTTTATGTGGTGGCCAGGCTGGACGGGGCTGGGGGTGATGCCCAGGCAGCAGAACTGCAAAGGTCACGTTTCATAACAGCCCAAGGAGAGGGATTTCCTTCTGGGGGAGCTAGAGGGGGAATGAGGAGGAGAATCTGAGCAGCAAACAGGCAGATGGTCCCCGGGAGCACGGGAGAACCTCCCTGGGCAGCAGCACATTCCCGAGCCACGGAGTGAAGGAGCAGAGATGGGGATGGCTGTGGGAGAGATGAGGGGAAAGAAGGGAAA
This sequence comes from Promerops cafer, assembly GCA_013398275.1. Classification (NCBI taxonomy): domain Eukaryota; kingdom Metazoa; phylum Chordata; class Aves; order Passeriformes; family Nectariniidae; genus Promerops; species Promerops cafer. Next base: position 4,305 of record VZSE01006135.1, read on the forward strand.
ACGCTGAGTTTGGATACAGCAGGAGCACTGCTTTCCTTCCACTGCAGCAGGGAAACCCAGCCCCAGGAAAACTGTTGGGGATTGCCGATGGCAGAGGGAAATCTGCTCTGCTTTCACCCCACCACACATCCACCACTTCAGCTCCTGTAGCCTGAGCAGGGACCTGCCGGCATCTGCTCCCCCTCGGGAAGCTGCAGGCAGCAGCACCAGCCCTGCCTTGCCCTGTGCTCCCCCCCAGCAGGGGCTGGTGCTGCTGGCCAGGGTGCCCTGCCCATCCCTGCCCTCCTCCCGCTGGAACCTCGTGCTGAGGGTGAAGGGCAGGTTGCAAAGAGACAAAGCTCTGATCCCATTGCCATGGAGATGTTAATTCAAGCCGAGTTCAAAGGAAATTGTTCCAGCTAAAGCTAACAAGCCTGGCAGGAAAGCCCTGCTGTCAGTCGAAAGGGGCCAGCTCCTCTAAAAGGGGGAAAGGAGGTGGGGTCAGAAAGAGGGGCCCCTGCTCCAAAGACCAGCTCCGAAGAGCCCCGGAGCTGTTCCCTGGGAGCAGAGCCTCCCCCGGCAGCACCGGCACTGCAGCAGAGGATGCCAGGCAGCACTCCCAGCACAGCTCCTGCATGCTGCCATGGGGCAGGAGAGAAGGGCAGGACAGAAGGGCAGGACAGCCCTCCCTTGGCACTGCAGCCGCCCGGGGTCTCGTGGAAGTGTTGCATTTGGTGCAATGATTAATCCTGGCAGGGCAGGCGCCTTGGCTGCTGTAAAAGGTTGGGTTCTGTTCTGCTCTTTGGGGACTGCGCTGTCTCTCGGAGCTGGGGAGGACATTCCCAGCCCCTCGGAGCATGGGTGGCACTGCCCTGGGCTCATCTGGCACTGCTGGAGGGTGAAAAGGTCCATATGGAGCACCTGGAGAGAAGGCAGGGGTGCTCTGCCCACAAACCCCCCTGAGGAGGGATGCAGGGAAGGCAGAGCCCACGGTCTGGGGTGGGCAGGGGAGTGCAGAGCTGCAAGGTCACAAAACAGCTCTGAAAGGGATGATGAAGAAAGCAGCTGCCAACCCCTTCCCCTGCCCTGCAGGAGCACTTTGAACACCTCTCCTGAGCCAGAGCAGGAGCAGACCTGCTCAGTGCAAGATCTGGGGAGTTAGGAGCAGCACAGCTTAGCGCTGGAGATGGGAGCTGTGGCTGCAAATGAAAGGAAGAACAAAAACCCCAGAGTCAGGACAGGCTCCTCCAACTGAGCTAGGAGATCTTCCCATCTGCTCCTGCAGTGCCAAGGGGAGAACTGGTGCTGGAGTGGAACTGCTGCCTGCCAGCCAGGGCAGGGAGAGCAGCTTTTACCTGGAGCAGGCAGCACTGGAGAAAGTCCTGGCTGGCAAAAACTGACCCCGAGGGAGTCCTGGGCAGTCTCTGGCCACTGCTGGACACTGAGGTGGCTCTGGGCAGCACAGCTCCCCTGCCATTCCCCCTTTCCCTCCTTTCCATCCCCATCCCTGCCTCCCTGCAGCCCCTTCCCGCTGTGCAGGCTCAGATGTGCTGCCAGGGCAGTGGTGGGGAGCAGCAGAAAGCGCTGACAGCCAAGGCACTGCTGCAGCTCCACATCCCACATCCCGCTGCCTGAGCAAGGCTTGGGCCCTCTCCCACCTCTCCCTTTGCTTTCATCCTCCCCAGCTTCCAGGCCGTAGCTCAAGGCTGCAGCTGCTGCAGAAAAAAAGGAGATTTTTGCTACTTCACAACAGGGAGATTTCTCACAAATTGGAGCAAAAATGTTTTCTCTGTCCTTAACTTTTTTCTCCCCTTCTTTCCCCTTTTTATGCCACCTCTCCCAGAGTCATTCCCTTGCCAGCTGGCTCCTCTCCCTCTGTGTCACTTCAGGGGCTCCCTCCTGGAGCAGCCCTGACTTTTGGCCTCCTCAGCGACGTGCCCGAGCAGGAGGAGAGGAAAGTAAGGAAAAGGGGAAGGGCAGGCTCGGGTTTCTCGCTGCTGTGTGCAGGGAAGCAGAGCAGACCTGGATTTGCTGCGTTTGGGAATAACAGCAGGACACCAGGATCTCTCTGGCCCTGGAATCTCAGAGCTGGGGTCACAGCTCACTCATGGCCACGTGGAAGGAGGACACAGAACCAGGGCTCGGATCTGCTGGAGTAACCTCAGGATAAATGATATCACAGCTGCCTTCCTCAAAACAGAGAGGTTTTTCCTTCCCCCCCACCAAGGCTCTGTCTACAAGTTAAATTCTTTTAGAAAACAAAAACAACCAGTCAGAAAAACAACCTAGGCGGCCACAGTTAAATCTGTTTTCCATTTATCTGTAATCTTAGCTCTTCTCCCCTGAAAAATTTGCTCTGAATGTGAGGGTGGGGAGGCCCTGGCACAGAGAAGCTGTGGCTGCCCCATCCCTGGAAGTGTCCAAGGCCAGGTTGGAGCAGCCTGGGATAGTGAAAGGGGTCCCTGCCCATGGCAGGGGTGGAATGAGATGGTTTTTAAGGTCCCTTCCAACCCAAACCACTCCAGGATTCTGTGACATCCTGCTGAGGAGTGAAGCAGCATTTCTGTCTAAATCTACAATAACTTCTCCCAGCTCCATCCCCTTCTTAGTAGCAGACCCTGAATTAGGTGCTCTGACCCTGTGACATGCTGAGATGTTGAAAACCCTGCTGAAGGCCCCGTGGTTTCCCCCACTCCTCAGAACCAGAGGGAAGAAGGTTTTTCCCTGAGCCCTCCTCCCCAGAGAGCGAGCTCTGAGTTCTGCCTCTACCAGGAACTTGGCAATTTCCCTTTGGGACCTCTGCCTGCACTTGCCCTGCACTCGGCCCTTTTCCCACTGATGGCTAAGCCCTTCTGAGGCCATCCTGAGACTCATCCCTACCCCCTTCTGATTGCACAACTTCAGCCATTCTCCCCTCCTCGCTGCCCTTTTTTTTGTTCTGCACCCGGAGAACTCGAGCAGGTTATTTTGGCACCTCTTTCAAGGTTACTCAGCCTGGCTTCTGACAGCTGATTCCTCCCCACACCGACCTCTGCTCTCCCTGCTGATCTGGCCTGTTTCTCCATCCCTTGCAGGCATTCTGATGACTCCTAGCATCCTTTTGAGGTGGTTATTCATCCAGCTGGAACTGGAAAACTCCTTTGGAAGGTGTCCTCTCAAACGTTTTGAATTCTGCTTGGTTTTTTCTTTTTTAAGAAAAATTGCAATCGCTCCTCTGAGCTCCTGAGTCCAGGTTTCATTCCTGTGGATTTCTCTCCACCAGCCAGGATTTGCCTATTTGGAACTGAGGATCTCGTTTGCAGGCTTTGTTTGCTTTTCCATTTCATTTTCATTGAATCAGCAGTTAATCTCTGGATCCGAGGCTGCTTTCTTAGCGTGGTGCCCTCATTGCTGATCAGACCCCAGGACAGGGCAATGCCTTCCCTCACTGGTTCAGTGAACACTGCTGAGGAAATTCATCTCTATCCCATGCCAGAATAGATTCCCTGCTGTTATTAATGGCATTGATTTCCAGGATAAGTGAGAGACTCTCTTCCTAAGGACACATTTTCTCAGGCTGTGTCAGGGGAATAATTTTGCAGGATTCTCTTTCCACATCCCAGTTTGACCCTGGGAATGCACAGAACTCCCCCTGACAGTGCCAGGACCAGCCCAGTTTTCCCCACTGACCTTAAGCCTTATAGATTCTTTTTACAGCATGTGAGGACTTGGAGGATTCTCACTCTAAAGCTCTGTATTGCCCCTTTTACTGTACATCCCTTCAGGGAATCATAATTATTTCAGATCTGGTCTCAGAGTGCTCCTGCACTTCATCAGAGAGGTGTAACCCATCCTCTGAGAGCAGGGCAGGCTGCAAATGGAGAGGAAATGCAGTTCCCTGAACTAGGGAGCTGCTGAAACCAGGATTCAGCCCAGAATGGGCAAGGCTTTACCTTTTCTCTCACTTCTAATCTCTCCACCTTCAAAAAAACCCCCCAGAGTTAAACCCCAAGATTGTAGTTAAATTTTCCTCTCACTCACCATTCAGCAACTGCTGGATAACTGCAAAGAGCTGGTGTGGACACAGGGCAGGAGTGCAAAGCATCCTGAGCACCAGCCCCTCGTTTTAATGTGTGCCAGGCCTTGTGGAGCAATACAGAAATTCCCTCCAGCACCATCACATCCCTGCAAGAAACCAAAGCAATCAATGCACAACACGCAGGGGGATTTTCTCCCACGTTATATTTGAGTTCCTGACTAAAACTCCTTCCTTCTCCTGCTGGTGCTTCTCCCTGAGCTGCAGAGCTTTCCCCAGCCTGCCCAGGTGGGCAGCAGGCCAGGCTGCTGGGGGATGGCGTCTGCTTGGCTCAGCTCTGGCTGCTGTCAGGAGCACGCTTTGGGGCCAAACGTGCTGCTGTTTACACGGGGAAAGGAAGGGAAAACCTATCTTTGAGAAACAGGAGCTGAGAGGGAAGGGGGAGCGGGGTGGGATCTGAGCTGGCACCCCAGCCCACGGGAGGAGTTAGCACAGAGCCCGTGGAGGGGGCTTGGGCAGGAGGCGAGGGGCTGCACCACAGCCTGGGGGTGGAGAAGGACTTGGACGGGCTCCTGGAATCGCTGCTACCAGCTGGGAGACTAATTTAGTTTCTGTTCTTCGCCCCTTTCTCCCCATCCTCCCTCTTTCTCTCTCTCAGTAAGGGAGGAAGGCGGCCAAGGGCTCTGCTCCAGCCGGGCTGGGTCGTTCAGAGGAGGAGGAGACACCAGGGAAAGCTGGAAGGGCTTCCTCAGGCTGAGCTGAAACGCTGAAGAAGAGCACTTGAACTGCCTGACAGGTCCTGGCTGTCTCCAGCATCACCTGGGATGGAGTGGAGCAGCCCAGGGACTGCTCTAAATCCCACAGCGGTGGCAGGGGATGAATGAATGAAAGAAGAAAGAAAGGGGCTGAGGACGCTGAGTGTTCTGCCAGCTCCTCCTCTGCTCTCTGGCTGGTGCCCTGCAGCAGCTCCACGATTTTGTGATCCCAGCACAAGCAACCCCTTCCGCAGCCAGCCCTGCCACTCCCGGCGAGAGCTGCTGTGCCACTGGGGGTGCCATCCTCTGGAATGAGACATCAGCCCGACTGCCTGGCAGCCTGGAGTGAGAACAGCCCTCCCTTGGCAGCTCCTGCCGCCGTTATCTCCCTCCCTCAGCCAAATTCCAGGTTCGGAGCTGCACAAAGCAGCCGCGGTGAGCTGCCAGGATTTTAATGAGCAGTTCCCACAGACACCTTCCTGTGATGAAACTCGGCCGAGCAGGTGCACGGTGAGCTCGCAGAAAAGGGAGCTCTATTTGCTGCTCGCTTGTTCAAACAGCAGCAGGTACAGAAATCCTCCCTCTCAAGCATCACTCGAGCCGGGAAGTGGCTTTGTTTGGCAAGGAAATTGTCGCGGAGAGCGGTTTGCTGCGGGGTGTTTACACGGTGCTTCTGAGGGGATAATGAGCGTGCTGATAAGATAACGCAGCAGCCGGGGATTTCAGCCGGGAGGGAACACGGGGATGGGAGCTGCCGGCCGTGCTCTGCAGGGTGTTTGGGAAATACCCCCCTGCACCCTGCAGAGGCAGCCCCGCTCCCTCCGGGCTCTTCTCTCGGGCCGTTTAGGGAGAAGGTCTTTGCAGGACAGAAAAACAGAACGGGGAGAGCTGGGATTTCCAGCACTTCACCCCCGGGATGGGATCTGGGGTGTTTACCCTGCTGTAAACCCAACGGATCGCTTCCCAGCACCCGGGGCATTCCCGCGGGGAGGAGGAGAGGCAAGGGGATTATCAAAGCCCCAGGGAACCCGAGGGCACTGACCCTGCAGCACCTGGTCCAGCACAGGCTCCCCAGGGCTGGCTGCACGGCAATCCCAGCGGATTTTCCCCTTTCCCAAAGCATGGAAAAGCCAGGAGGATTATACCCAGTACAGTACACCAGGGATGGACCCATCCCTCCAGGTCCAGGCATCCACCTTCCCACCAAAACCCTGGAATTTGGTAACACCCCCTGCCCCTGCTCAGCTCCAGGCACCCGCCCCGGTCCCAAGGTGGAGAGAGACTGACCTGCCGTGTTCTAGAGGGAACCACGCCCAGATTTTTGGGGCCCCTGACACCCGTGTGTGGGCCACGGAGGACACCTAGTGGCTGGCAGCCCGTGCGGGGTGTCCTGCCCCACAGCACCTCCTCTGCTAGGCACAGCCCTCCAGCCTCATCTCTTCTCTCCATGTCCTTTTCTGCTCTCCATCTTCCATCTCCATTTCCCCTCTCCATCTCCATCTCATTTCTCCATCTCCATTTCTCCCTTCAGCCTCATCTCCCTTCTCTGCATCACATCATCTCCATCTCCATCTCCATCTCCATCTCCATCTCCATCTCCATCTCCATCTCCATCTATCTCCATCTCCATCTCCATCTCCATCTCAATCTCCATCTCTGTCCCCTCTCCATCCCCCATGCTCACACACAAGCCCCAGATCCCAGGAAATCGACAGGGCAGGGATAATGCCTGTCCTTGTTCCCTACCTGAAGGGGGAAGTGGAAGGGCTCAGCACCTGTGGCACCGTCCCAGCCAAGCCCTGGCCCCAGCAGGGTGTGTGGGGGATCCCTGGAAGGCTCCACGGGGTGGGGATACGGGTGCAGACAGCCAGCAAGGAGGAATGAGCACCCCCTGTGTGCTCCCAGGCTGGTGCAGGGCACGGGGATGGGCAGGATAAGGGGAGCTGGGATGGGCCAGAGGATGCTGGAGGAGCCTGGCAGAGGTGGCACAGGCAAGGAGGGGTTTGGGTGGTCAGCAGGGCTGCACAACCAGCCTGGGCGGCCTGGGTGGATGCTCAGAGGGTGCTGCTCTAGAAAAAAAGCCACTGAAAGTACCCTGGGAGGGACACCTCCACCTGTGGTTCACTTTCCCTCTCTGCCCGAGCAGGATGTGAGCACTGAGGGCAGGAAAATCCGGGCACCAAAGCCTCAGGAGAGACGTGTGAGACCCTCCCAGAAATGCCCACCATCCCTAGGTGCCAGTGTGTCCCCCCTGCCAGGGGACTGCCCCAGGGAGCCCTGGAATGCTGGGCCAGGCCATTCCCTGCTCCAGGAGGGAGCTGCAGCTTCCTCTCCCAGCCTTCCAACCTTCCTCCACCCCTTGGCTCCCCTCCCTGGGTGCCAGCCAGCCCCGGGACGCCACACAAGGCTGCGCTGGGACTTGGTGGAGCCTCCAACTTGAATGCAATTAATGCAATGAAGGCCGGGCAGGAGAGCAGGCCGGGCTCCCCGCGCAGCCAGGCTCCTGCCCTGCCCAAGCTCCGGGTGTTCCCTGCCTCTGCACAACGAGCAGCATCCCTTCCCTGCTCCCCACCGAGCTGCCTGGGAGTCTCCCCCGTGATTTTCCCCTCTTTCACAACCGTCCCACCTACGAGGAGGTGGGATCCTGCTGGAGGAGCAGGCTCTGCACGGTGGGGAGGCAGGAATGCAGGAGTTCCTGGGCCCTCTGGGCACTTCCCAAAGCTGCCATGCAGCTGCACAGCAGTTCTGCAGCCTCAGTGGCCACCCTGGCGTGCAGGGTGACAGCGTGGGCGATGCCAGGCCTCGGGCTGTGCCCTTGCTGCTGCTGGCAGTGACAGAGCTCCCACAGAGAGGGCTGGCACAGCAAATCCTGCCCTGGAGGGCTCGGGGAGAGGCTGGACAGGCAGGGATGGACAGGCAGGGATGGACAGGCAGGGATGGACAGCAGGGATGGACAGAGAGATGGACAGGCAGGGATGGACAGGCAGGGATGGACAGGCAGGGATGGACAGACAAGGGTGCAGCAGGTGGTCACTGCTGTGCCACCCAGAACCTCATTGTCTGCCCTGACTTTGAGTCAGGTCCTGCTGGGGGGTTCCTTGAGCTGGAGAACATTCAGAGGTTTGTTTTGCTGCGTGGGAAGAGCTTTTTCTGCCACCAGAGCAGGTAGGAGTGAGGCCAAGAGGCCTCAGTGTGTTGACAGGATGGTGGAGGCTGGTGAGGGGACTTTGGGGTGCAGGGAACCGTCCAGGATGGAGCCCCTGGGGACAGGCAGGAGCAGGGTGAGAGGTGAAGTGCCTGCCATGCCACGGCGGGGCTGGAAGCAGGCACAAACAGGTGCTGAGGAAGGCCCATGAGCTCAGCGCCGCCGACGTCAGAGCCGCCGTGCTCAGCCCGTCCCCAGCTCCTTTCCAAGGCAAACATCAGACATTTTCCATCCAGCGCTGCTTCCCTCCCAAGCCAAATTTCACTCCCATTCCTGCAAGCCAGGGCTGGTGTCCACATGCTCCTGCTGAATTACAGATCCCTTCCCAAGCCTCCACCACGGAGCAGCCCTGGCAGGAGCAGATAAGGGAGCTGGGAAGAGGAGCTGTGTCAAGGACTACCTGATCCCGTTTCCATCTAAATTCCAGCCACCCAAACCCTCTCTCTGTGCTGCTGCCTGGAGAAAAGCAGCCTCGCTGGCCTGGCCTGCGGGCTGCTGATCCTGCTGGTTTTTCCTGGAAAAGGGGATGCCATGACACACACACACACACACACACAGAGTTGTTTCCCAGGCAGCTGCCACCACCCTAAAGCCAGAGGGTGGGATTGGGCTGCAGAGGGATAATGCTGACCCAGGACTGCAAGCCCAGACAAGGCAGCTCCGTGCTGCTGCTGCTGAGTAAGAGTGGTGGATGCAAAACCCTCCCCAAGGTCTGGTCCTGACCCTCCACCTGCCTCGGCTCCTGTCACGTTATCCTGAATTTATTGCCATGAGTAAGGCAGCTTCAGGCCCCAAGTTCATGCTCTTATCTGGATTTTGTATTTATATTTGTATTTATCTCCCAGGATTGCTCTGATTTTTTTCAATCCTTTTCCCAGTGTTTTCCCTCTTCCTGCTCTCTCCCCCCTCGCCCCTGTCTCGTATTTCTCTTGCTGCCCTATTTTTCCATTCTGTATTTATGGTGGGAAGGGAGAGGGGAGTAAATCCAGAGCCACACGTGCAGGCACACACACGGGCTGGATATTTGTCTTGCTCAGTCACAGAGTGAATAAGTGTCCTTGTTCCAACACGTTTTCCCATTTCACTTCCCAGGGGCTTTTCGCAGCAAGAATTCCTCTGCACAGCCACACACCAGGGCTCAGCTCACTCTCCTTTGCTGTGCGTGGTGGCCTCGCTCCTCAGGATTTTCCCCTCCTTTTCCTGATTTCCAGGACCCCAAAGCCCACCCAAAGCCTCCCTGCAGGGCAGCTGGAGCTCCAAAGCAGGGCCAAAGCCACTGATGGAGGTTTCTGTGCAGGGCAGGAGCCAGGGGAGCAGGATTTTCTCTGCTGGGGTTTTCCCTCATCCATGGGATTGCTCAGCCCTGCTGCCCTGGGTGGGCAGTGCCCCCCATCCCTCTGAGCCTTCTCAGGAGGCAGATCCAACTGGAGGCTTTTCCAAGAGCTGAAGGAACATTTGGGGACAGCACATGTGCTCTGAGCAAAGACACTGGCCAAAACCCCAGAGCTGACCCCAAAATAATGACTTTGCCAACATCACCAGCACAGGGAGGGGAGGAGGCACTGCCCCTTCCTCATCCTCACCTGTCCTCTGTCCCTGCCACCATGCCAGGCTGCCCAGTGACCCTGGGTGGCTCGGGAGGGACAGAGCCACAGTTTCTGTCCCCAAGGCAGGCCAGGGCAGGGAATGCTCCGTGCACAGCGCTCTGGCTGGACCACGGCCTGCAGGGATGCTTGGCTTGGGATTGCCAAATCCAGGGGATTTCACAGGATTTCACAGGAGACTCTATTAACATCTGGCTGCCCTTTTCCCTCTTTCCCTGCCAGGCCTTGCTCTGCTGCTCTTTCTCCTGCTGTTTGCCCACTTTCTCTGTGAGCCCCAAATGCCATCGGCTCCGCTGGCTGCACTCCCTGACCTCAGCAGGGAGCTGGAGCTGGGTTTTAGGGGGGCAGAGGCTGCACTGAGAGGGAATTGGGGAGCAGCAGAGATGCTTGGAGAGGCAGACAGGGAACCGTGAAGGGAAGGGAGAATTTCAGGAGGAGCAAGTGGCGACGTTCCTTCTAACACCCTCCTATCACCCAGAGCTTTTTCCAGCTCCATCATCACACAGCTTCTGGATATCTGGGCTTGTCAAGTCCCTCCCATCACAAAGTGGTGCCCTCAACCCTTTCCCATCCTGGGCTGCATCCCACAGCACCTCTGTCCCAGTCTAGGCCCCAGCAGGACAAGCTGAACCAGCAGAGCTTCTCAGAGGGAGCAAAGTTGTCCCTGTGCCCTGCTCCAGACGTGCCCTGGGAGCCTCACACTGCTCCACAACTTCATCTCACAGACCAGCAAGTTGCTTTGTTCCCAAAGATCCCAGAGCACTGCAAACAGGCTGGAGCAGAGCAGAACCTCCATCTCCCAAATTCAAGTGGGGAACCATCCATGAAATCCCAGCTCCAGAGTCACTAAGCCTGGAAACTGCCAGCGACCACAGTCCCAAGAAGCCAAAGCAGATGGCAAGAAATCTCCAGTGGTCCTTTCCCAGGCCAGCTGAGGAATGTCCCTTCCTGACCCCAGATCTGGAGCTGGCGTTTCAGTGCTGAGCAGACACCTGAGAGGTGCAGGCAGCTCCACCCAGCTTCCCCCTCTCCACCGGGCCAATCTCCAGTGGAAAGGAGGTGGGAAAGAAAACAAAAACTCAAAACCAATGACACAGAAACCAAGCTAATCATCAAAGTGTGGGGGGGATCCTTCCTGGCCTCAGCAGGCAGCCAGCAGAAGCCTTGAAACGCAGCTTTAATTAATTAATTATAGACAATGTGAACATGGTGCAACAAGCCCTGTGAGCACGTTGAAGGCATGCAGGATCCTCTGCACAGTTATGCAACGTGTTGATGGCTGCAGAATCCTGGATTCTGGGGTCCAAGGCTGCACCAAAGCCTGGCCTCTGCCCCTGTGGTGCTCCCCGAATTCCCAGGCTGTATTTTTACAGAGTAAATTCACCCTTTTTGATCTGACACTGGCCTTTAACTGAGACTCTCCTCTGTCTGTCCTCTAATTTAATGCTGAGCTGTCGTTTTGCCCTTCAGCCTTTCCAGACTCAGCACAAGCCCTGGGAAGGGGTTGTCCCCCAGGCTGCACAAATCCTCTGTGCTGGCACAGCCCTGTCACTGCTGCCTCACCCAGTATCGCTCTTACACAACAGGGCACTCGTGTCCTGCCTGCAACTTCTTCCAATAATTAAGATTCCCCATGGTCCTGCTCATAGCCTGCAGGCCTGGTTTAAGCCCTGGAAGGGTGTTCGGCCGGTGTGGTACCCTGGAGGAGCTCCTTGGATGCTCACAGCACCCTAAAAGTCCAAGTTTTGGTGTAGGAAGCCAAATCCTGAGCAGGACTTGACCAGAACTGAACCAAATCCATCCCCCAAATTACTGAATCCTGTTGGTTCAGCTTTGCTTCATCCCCCAGTCTAAGACACACAGCTGATGGTCAAATCATCACAAACATCTGAGCTTCACTTTATGCCCTATAAACTGAGCCCATCTCACCTAAACTGAGCCCATCTCATCTAAACTGAGTCCACCTCATCTAAATTGAGTCCACCTCATCTAAACTGAGTGCATCTCACATAAACTCTGCATGGGGAAGAGAAGGCTCCAGGGAGACCTCACTGTGGCTTTCCAGCATTAAAGAGGTTTATAAAAAGTGGGGAGAGGGACTTTAGAGATGGGTAGAAAACAACAGGACAGTGGTTTTACACTAAAAGAGGGCAGGGTTGGAGCAGATGTTTGGAAGAAATTCTTTACTCAGAGGCTGGGCAGGCCCTGGCACAGGGTGCCCAGAGCAGCTGTGGCTGCCCCATCTCTGGAAGTGTCCAAGGCCAGGCTGGAGCAAGCTGGCATAGTGGAAGGTGTCCCTGAACATGGCAGGGCTGGAATGAGATGGCCTTTAAGGTCCCTTCCACCCCAAACCATGAAATCACAGCCCAGAGTCTCTGCAGAGCTGCCCTCTCTGCCAGGAGAGCCCCAGTGACCCACCTGGATGTGCTGCTGCCTGAATCTGATCCCCGTGAGAGCAGCACGGAGCCCTGAACTCGTTCTGCCAGCTCTGCTGTCACCCTGGGAGCTGCTTTCCTGCCCTGCCATTGCCCAATGCTCCCCAGGTGCCTGCTGGACTGATCTCGGAGCTCTCCCCCAGCAGGAACACCCTGGCTGCACCTCGGCGTCACATTTTCTGGGCCGGGGATTTATTTCATGTCAAGGTGGAAGAAATGAGAAAGGGCTGGAAATATGTAGGATGTGCAAGGCACCGTGGATTAGTGGGCAGAGCACGGAGCAGGCAATTACCAGGCAGGTTCCCTGCTCCTGCTTGGCTCGGAGGTGGTGTGAGAACCAGGGCCAGTGAATCATGGGCTGGTTGAGCTAATTCTCCCTGACTCCCCATGACTTCATCGCTCGCTGCTGTTTGAAAACCTGCTCTGGAGCCTGTCTAAAGGAGTGCCCCGGGGTTGGCTTAACTGTTTCTGTTCTATTTAGTTTGAAGTGGACCCAGTTTCTTTCACTTTTTCATCCTGGGGAGATTGGTTTTCCAACACCGACCATGTGCGGCGATATTGCAGAGTGGAAATGTTTTGGTACGAGCAATAAAACACCCAAACTTGCTGGCACAGTGACTAAAAAAATGAAATTCTAAACAACAACAGCATCATCAAGAGGTATTCATAAAAAGGAGCAAGGATTTAGAGGGGTCACAAGCATGAAAATAAGAAGATGCAAAAGATGAAAAATAAGAGAAAGCAAAAAGTCTGCACAGCGATTTCAGGGGGGAAATAACTTTCATTTTGCTGAAAAATTTGCCAGCTCCCCAGTGCATGCCTCAGTTTCCCTAATTGCTACGTGGGGTTACCAGCCCAGACCTATTTTGCAAAGGTGTTGTCAGGTTTAATTTGCGAACCTTTGAAAAGCTCTGCCGAGTCCTGGAGATGAAAGGCCCTGCAGATGCCACCCGTGGGTGTGTGCTCTGAGTCACAGGCACAGCCAGGGACCTGTGTGCTGGGACAGCACCCGCCAGGGGACACCTGTCCTGTGCAGGGACCAGAGCAAAAATCCCAAGGGATGCTCCTACAAAAACGAACTCATGCTGGAGGCAGCAGGAGCCACCTCTGGGAGGGGCAAAGATAAGGAGATGTCCAGGCTGGGCTGTGTTTTGGCTCCTAAATTGCCTGGAAAATGTGTGTGTGCACAAATTGGCCCCTGGAATATGAGGTCCTCAACACAAGGAGGACGTGGAAGTGTTGGAGCAGGTCCAGAAGAGGCCATGAAGTTGATAAAGGGGCTGGAGACAGGCTGAGAGTTGGGAATGTTCAGGCTGGAGAAGAGAAGGTTGTGTGGAAACCTCCCAGGATCTGAAGGGGCTACAGGGAACCTGGAGAGGGACTCTGGATCAGGAACTGGAAAAGGGGAAATGGATTCAAACTGCAAGAGTGGAAATTTGGGTTGGATGTTAGGAAGGAATTGTTCCCTGGGAGGGTGGGCAGGCCCTGGCACAGGGTGCCCAGAGCAGCTGGGGCTGCCCCTGGATCCCTGGAAATGTCCAAGGCTAGGTTGGACACGGCTGGGAGCAGCCTGGGACAGTGGGAATTGTCCCTGCCATGGCTGGGGTGGCATTGGATGGGTTTCAAGGTCCCTTCCAACCCATCCTGTGATTCTGTGATTTATCTGCATTTGCATCAGTAAAACCACCATCTAAAAACTCAATCCTTAACCTTTTATCTGCCTTACCCACCCCAAAATCTTATCAAAGCATCAGGAAAACAAACCAAGGCCACCTCTGTCCAAGCCAGACCTCTTCCTCGGGATGTTTTTTGTTCCTCAAGGATTAACCTTGGCTGGAGCAGCTCTGCTGAGTCTCCTCAGTACACGTGAGAACAGCAGCCTCCACCCTGCAGTATTTTTAATTACTTGGAGACTTACAGGACTGTTGATGTTCTAAAAAACAGCTCAGCCCAGCAAGCCAGGGGGAAAGAAATGCATTGATGTCAGTCAAATTTTTCCTTTATGAAATCGGGTCTTAAACAACGGCATTGCCCTTTCCTGCAATGAATGAAATGAATGGGAAGGAATCCTGGGGAATGAATTCTGACTCATGAAAGGCTGTGGGCCTATTAATAAAAAATTATTAATGAAAGAAATGCCCTTTCCCAACAACTACTATCCAAAAAATGCAGAATGCCGAGGCATTTTTCATAAAGAGAGAGTTGTAAAGACATGCAGGCAGCGAGAGGGGCTGGATCTATGAGCCAGGGGCCCAGAAAAAGAATTTCACTTTCTTTTTCTCTCTCATTTAGCACAGACAAGACCTTTAGAAACTGCATTTGTAAGACAGGTTCTTTCCTTCTCTATCAGATCCAGAATTTATGCTGTTCCTGCTTTGCCTCTGTTTCCTCCACACCTCAAAAAAAGCTGGAAAATGCAGAGCTGGATTTTCACTCAAATCCCTTCCAACAGGGGGTTCCTGGTGGATGTTTAAGGAGATTTTTTACAGGTAAAAATCACCTTCTCCAGCAGCGCCACCGGGGCGTTCTGAGAAAACTCAATTAAGCACAAATCTCAGGCGTGGTTAATTTGCACCCTGGGCATTCATCTCAGAGAAATCTCACTGAAATTCCGAGTATAATCTGAAGGGATGTGAAAGGAAGATCAGCCTCATCCTTTAGAAGTCGCTGGAATCCACCAGTGCTTGTAAAGAGCTTTTTTTCTCCTGAACTCCTCTGTGACTCCAACAAGTGAACATCTCCCAGGAATTCAGCTGCTGGAGACAGTTTTTAAAACTTTTTCACTTATTTTCTCTGGCAAGAGATATTTTGACCATCTAAGCTGCAAAATGGTTCCTCTTCCAGGCGTGTTCCAGGTGTGTTCCAGTTCTGAGGTCATTTATGGGAAGAGCTCCATAGGATACACCTGAACCTTTATCTCAGAGCACACAATGGGGGTTTTATTTCACCACTCATCTTTTGGAGATTGTGTGGCCTGTGGGAAAAGCAGGGCCAGCCAATTTTTACCTGTTCCGATCCGTGGCTGGGTTATTTCCAGGTCTAGATGGACAGACCTTGCACAAACCCAAAATAAAATCAAAATAAAGATAATAGGGCCGTTTAAACCCAGTATTAACCATGAATTTCTCCTCCCTCCTGAATGCAGCAAGCCCTGGGGGGAGCCTGCTCGAAGAATGCTTTATTCTAGGCGTTCATTTTAATTACAACCCTAATTATTTTGGTGCATGGCTATGACCCAGTTAACAAACCCACCCTGGGCATCTCGTGGTCTCCCCGACCCTGCCCATCTCTGCAAGGAGGGAACCTCAGCTGCTGGCCAAATTATTTTTGAAACAAGCGGTGGAACTGGTTGCTACATCTTAATGAAAATGATTTTTTTTTTTCCTTTTCTTTTTTTTTTTTTTTTTTTTTTTTAAGGAGACATTGCTATGTATATAAACAGCCCTTCCTCCCCAACCTGGTTAGACAAGAATGTTCCTGGGTGTGGACTGCCTTGTATAATTAACTGCACAGCTGGAGCTTCTGATCCCTCCACGTCTGCTCCTTCCTTTGCTCCTTTCTTTCCCCCTGCATCCACCTGGGCGCGATCCGGGCGCGCTGCTCCTCCTCGGGAGCCGGGGGTGCGTCACCGGGGCAGAAAGGCTTCCTGCAGTCTGCATTCCAGAGCCATTCCTCGCCGCGACGAGGACCGGGCAGAGCCTGCCTGCCTTGGAGGGGGCTCAGAGACAGGAGCTGGGGCAGAGAGCGAGCAGAGAAAGCACCCACCCTGCGTAGGCCATGGAAACGGGCAGCGCAGCCAGGACAAACGGCACCGCCAGCAAGCCCGAGGACGTGAAGAGCCCAACTGCCCCCAAAAAAGAAGAGGAAGCCAAGAAGGCCACGAGCCCTGGCGGGGGTGAGAAAGAAGCTATAAAAGGCACGGGCGGCGCTGCGTTGGAGACAGGGCAAATCAAGAGCTCCCTCTTCTCTGGGAGTGACTGGAAGAGGCCCATCATTCAGTTTGTGGAGTCATCCGACGAGAAGAGGTCAACCTACTTCAGCATGGACTCGGCAGACTCCAAGAAGATGCAGTTCGCCAGCGGCCAGATCGGAGACCTGAGGAGACCGGCCCTGAACTTCCCGGAGAAAGGTGACCTCAGGAAGTCTCTCTTCTCCTTGGATTCCAAAAAGAGCTTCCTGCCCGCTGACGGGGAAGGGAGGAAGTCCTTGTTCTCCGCGGGGCAGATGGGGGACCTGAAGAAATCTTCCCTGCCTCTGGTGGAGACGGGGGATCTGAGAAGACCCTTCAACAAGCCCGACAGAGCCGCGGGCTCCCGGCCCCGCGTGAAGCTCGAGGACGTTCTCTGCGACTCCTGCATCGACAACAAGCAGAAGGCTGTGAAGTCCTGCCTGGTGTGCCAGGCTTCCTTCTGCGAGCTGCACCTCAAGCCCCACCTGGAGGGAGCGGCGTTCCGGGACCACCAGCTCCTGGACCCCATCAGGGACTTCGAAGCCAGAAAATGCCCAGTGCATGGCAAGACCATGGAGCTGTTCTGCCAGACAGACCAGATGTGCATCTGCTACCTCTGCATGTTCCAGGAGCACAAGAACCACAGCACGGTGACAGTGGAGATCGAGAAGGCGGGGAAAGAGGTAATTTTATTCTCCTTTTATTCCTCCTTTTATTCCTCCTTTTATTCCTCATGTTCCCTGCAGATCCCGATGGCACAGCACAGCCTGCAATCCCTCCTCAGGTGATGCCTGGGATGGAATCCCGGGATGCAGTGGTGGTGGATGGGAAGTGTTCAGTGGAGAATTGATATTGCCTGGGTGCTGTTTCCATGGGATTGTCTTCTCCTGGTCCTGGCTGGAGCAGCACAGCGCTGGAGCTGTGCAGCAGGCTGGATTTAGGGATGGAGAGCCTGGTTGCCAGCAGACCTGACTTCCAGCAGAGGCTGAATCAAAGCCCTAAATGCTAAGTTTTTTAGAATATTCTTGAGTTTTGACAGTGTTTGAGTGGTGTTACCCACAGAAAGGTGGGCACTGCTCAGGGTCAGCACCTCCAGAATACAAATTGTCAAATCAGTGGCTGCTGAAGTTACTCATGGGTACTAATAATTATTGAAAATTGCTATCTCAGCTCCTTAGAGTGAGATTAGGTTTTGCTTTGTTTCTTTTCTATTGAGCCACACCTATGGAAAGAGTCTTCTGAAGTTTAGATGGAAAAAAACCAAACCCTGGTGCAAGCACAAAACCTGATCATTTCCCCTGAAGCATTACTACAACAGCTTCAGAGGATGGACATCCAGGGGGATTCCACTAATGAAATCTCTTTCACCTTTGTTTGCTCAAAGCCTCCTGTTGTTTGCTTTCTGGGTGGATGAGGAGGATTTCACTTGTTCTAGCAAAAAATCAGGGCCTCACCACGTTTGCTGCTGCACATCCCCGTGGTAGAAACTTTCTAAGCAGACAGGACAGGAGAGATGCCAAAAAGGAGACCTGTAAAATAATAATTACAAAAAACAGCGTGCCTGGAGTCACACAGTCAGAACGTGGAAGGGCACTAAGATCTTCTAAACCCCAAACCAGTGCTGTGATGTGGTGACCAGGCAAACACAGGGACCTGCTGTGAGAGATTCTCGAGTTCCCTTCATGGGAAGAACAATTTTACTCTTTCTAAGGAGCTGGGCAGATTTATCTCATCAGGCTGAGAGAGCACCTTGTGTAGAGCTTATCTCTGGCTTCTCTGGTCTTTTCTTGCCATGTCATCTCCAGCTTGCAGCCTTGCTGAAACCAGACAAAGCCTTTTCCATGTCTCAGACAGCCTTTCCCAAATTCCTGCAGGGCTTGCCAGCCTGCTGTTTGTTCCATAATTGCCTGTGCTCGTGGTTTTGATGTCAGCCCTGAACGCTGCCGAGCTCTGGTGTCTGCCAAGGTGTCCAATTCCTGCCTGGAACGAGGTGAACAGCTGCTTCCTGAGGAAGCAGAGCTGTTCAGATCCTTCTTCCTGTGGCTGGAGACACCTCCAGCACCTTGATTTTAAAGGCACAGCCACGGACGGGCAGAGAACTGGGATTTAAAATGCTGTTTGATTCCTCTCTCTGAGTCCTTATGCCACCCTTAGCTCCTGCACTGGTTCTGCTGCTCCTCAGCCTAAAGGATTTAGGATTTATCAGCGTGAATCATGCACATGTGCGAGTTTCTCCTGACAACGAGTTTGATCATGTTGTAACTCGAGCGAGCATTCACTCAGACAAAAACAATTAGCACGAAAGCTGTTGCCTACAAATGTTTGTTCCCACCCCTGATTTATTCACCAGAGGTGGAGCCTCAGCAAGAGCCACAAAGAGCAATGAATATTTCCAAGCCCCTGGTGTGTAACACCTCTTATCAAATCAGCCCAGCTGGAATGTGACCACAAATTGGGAGAGTGGCTGGTGCTGCTGCCCTTTTGGAAGGGAAAAGCAACAGCCTCACACCAGGTCATCCCTATCCCTGCCCAGTTTCCCCAGCTTGGCATCCCAGCAGCTCCAGAGTAGCTTTAAAACCTCCAAATCCATCCTGCCACTGGAGTGGTGACCTGAATAAAGCTGTGTCCAGACAGAGCCTTTCACACAGTGCTGGATGTCCAGGATTTATCTGCAAGGATTTCCTCGTCCTGTTGCGTGACCCCAGAACTGGAGAGGATTCCAGAACTGGCGTTTGTCTTGCTGCACTGCCAACCTGGGAGCTCAGCGATTTGGTGGCACCAAAGTGCCACAGAATAAGCCTGGTTTAGGTGCATCTGCCCTTCAGTTCTGCAGAATTAATGCACATTTCAGCCTGTAGGCCTTGCTGCAGGCCTGTAGGGAGGAGAGGGGCTGTGCTTTAGAGCTGGAAAGCTCCTTCTGAGGAATCAGGAAACCCTGCTGGTCTCAGGGAGCAGACAGAGCAGAGGAATGCAAACAAGGCAGAACGCAGACACCTATAGTTAGGGCAGTGCAAAGCCTGATATCTCTGTCTCAGACAGAGAACACAGCAGCATCTTCCACTTTCCAGGAGCCTGGGGTGAGAGTCACTCACCCCCGTTCCTGCTGAGCAGACACCAGTGAAAGGCACAGGGGACTCAGACAGAGACATTTGTCCTGACTTCCCACCCGGTGCTATTTGCGTATTTTACCCAGCAGACCTTTAATGCTCTCCCCAGATCCACTTTGCATTTGTTTCCTGCTGCAGGTTTAAAGGAAAAGTAACAGTTTGCACCAGAGCCAGTACAAAAAACAGCCAGGAAAAGGTCTGTGAGGCTGGGTAATAACCACTCACACTTGAAAAGTGAGAATGCTCCACAGCAGCTTGTACACTCCAATAAAGCCCTTGATTTATCAGCAGAACCAGAGCCCCCCTTGGAGCCAGCATCCTTCATTCTGAAAGGGGATCCTTCATCCCAAACCTGTTTTACAGGGCTGCTCTCCAAAGGAGACAGCTTCACCTCTGCCTGCCAGTCTCAGAGCTGTAAATAACCTGGCATTACCTTCCAGCACCAGCCTTGGTGCTCAGCATGCCAGGTCAGCTCTGCTGGAAAACACTTTGATTTGGGTTTTTTTCTGTAATTCTTTATCTTTTAAAGCAAAGTTCACTGTGGGTACAGGGAGGGGAGCTGGGTGTTCCTCCTTCCCACAGAGCAGCTTTGAAAAAAGGGGGATTTCACAAAGGCTGAGCCAGGCTTTGAAGAAAACCATCCACAGAGATGGATCCAGAGGGGTTCCCATCCCTGCATCACTTTCACTGAGCAGACAGCAAACAAAATTAAGCCTTGGAAGGGTTTGGGGGCCTTTCTCACTGTGAGATTTTACCTACACCAGCTGTGGTTTCTCTGTGGATGCAGCTCAAAATAGATGCTCTTTCCCCAGAGTTTCCTGCAGGAAGGGCACTCTTCCCAGCTGGAAATTGGAGTAAATTTGTCTGTTTGCCCGAATTCTGCTTTAATCCCCGACACTGAGGACAGAATCCAGGGAAATTCCACTCGTTTGCAAGCAGGGAATTCTCTCCAAGCTGTGCAGAGAGACTCAGCTTCTCCAGGGGCTTTTTACAGGATGCTGGCAGAGTCTGCAGAGGTTTCAGCCCTCTGACATCCAGCTCAACAGCAACTGAGACGGGAAAATGCAGTTGTGAACCCAGCAGGAATCGTGTCTCAGACAGCCCCCTGCCTTTTCAGCCACAGCATCCTGGCCCTGCCCTGCGACACCGAGTTGGAGCAGCACTTCTCCAGCACCGTGGCTGCCTTTGGGTGCTGCTGGCAGGTTAATTAGCAGAGCTCTCCCAGGCTGGGACACGGGGCTGATCCCAGGGCGTTCAGGGCATGATGCTGCCTGTGCTGCTGCTGCCTTGCACAAACCACTTGCATCATCGTGCAGGGCTCATCAATGTCCCATCTGCAGGTCCTCCGCAGCACCAGGGCTGGGTTCAGCTGTGCATGTTTGGATGGACACCCTGAACTTTCACTGAAGCCTCTTAACTGCCCTAATTAACTGAGACTCTAATAGGGAATCCAGTCTTAGCTTGGAGGTTCTCAGTGCCTTCATTTCTCAGCCTGCTGGGCTCAGAAACTGTCGAAGTCTGGATTTCCTGCCTTTTTCCCCCACTGTTCCTGTTATTTCTGCTCTGGAGGGACCCCCACGATGGGGGTGTTGCTGTATTATCTCTCATTAGGAACTTCTGAACCCCAAATCTTCCAGTGGATTTGTTCTAGATGGTCCATCAAGGATTTTTGACCCTGGAAAATCTGAGAAATATGAAGATAGATAGGAGTTTTCTCCTAGGGAGTGAAGCTGAGGCACTGCCTGTCCCTAACACCTTGGCCCCCGTACTGTGGCTGTGTATCTGTGATATACCTGGGCAGCCAAAGCAACCTTCCTGACAAAAAAAAAGGTCTTAAAACCATCAGGAAATCACCTCCTGAACCCTTGATGTTGTGCTCCACCTCCAGAGCACCCTTCCTGAACCCTTCTGCCCATGCCACCAGTTTTTCCACTATTCCAGAGTCTCCCTGCACCTCCCTTTAACATTTTTTCCCTAAGTTTAGGGTGTTATTTTGTAGTATTTATTTAAATTTTTTTGCAGTACCCCACAGTCACATCTCCCTTCACCTCCCCTGCCCTTGCTGGAGTCTGTGCTGGTGTTTCCCCTTTGCCAAATCTGGCTGAGTGTGGGATTTGCATCCTGCCTGTTGGGACCATCTCTGTAATTTCCATTTGCAAGTCATAAATCTCGCTCCAAACTGTTGTGTGCCTCTGTTCTTAAATGGTTGTTACATCCCACACCACCTTTCTGGAGGATGTTTGAACTGCTGAAAGTCAGGATCACTTTTACAAATAATAGTTCCCAAAATTCCTTGGAGACCCATCTTAATTAAAAAGGACTATAAAATCATAATATTGTTATCACCACCTTCCAGCCATCACCTGATATATTTTTTCCCTGTCATTTTCTCTGCAAATCCCTGGAGTTTGGGAGTGTCTGCATGGCTGTGAAAGTTCTGCTCTTCCTCAAAAATTCCTTCCAGTCTTTCTCTGTAGGATTTCACTCACATTCTTATAAGGATGTCCTGATTTTTGGGGATGAGGAGGGAAATAATTGCTCTGGAGATGAGCTTTTTGCTTTACAAACAATTAATGCCACCCGGATGCAGCTCTGTGGCTCGAGGAAACAACTGGAATTTGGGTGTAATTTCTCACATTGGTTAATGCAGTGGATAAATAGATCTAAAATATTTTCATCTCACTGCATTTCCCTGCTGTGCAGAGTTTTGATGCACAGGACATCTCCCACTGCACGTGGGAATGGAAACCAGCAGGAATTCCTCCAAGTCACTGTCTTGAATATGTGAAAATTACAGGATCAAACTCCTGTCTTTGTTCTTTCGATCAGTAGCAGAGCAGATTTTCTCCTCTGGAAGCCAGTGTGGGTTCCCTGGTGAACTGTGCCACAAAATCCTTTCCTGTGTGCCCTGAACCCCTGGAGAGGGTGAGAATCAGCCCAGGGCAGCGTTCAGGCCACTGCTGAGGCTGTGTGGATAATATTTAGAAAGCCAGTGCTCTCCTAACTCCTAAAACAATGTGAGGATGCAGCTTTGTGGCACTGAGACGCCTCTGAGCACACTTCTCTTTTTTCTGCCCGCTTTGCTGGTGTTCTGCAAGGCAGCAAAACCACCATCCAGTCATTCTCCCTGCATAAACAGAGATTTTCTGCATTGGAACAGCTGTGCTGGATTCCAGCTCCAGAGGGTGTTCAGACACTTGACTGGCAAAAGGACAAGAGCTCCTGTCTGGGCTGGTTCTCAGCTTCCTCCCTGCTCTTCATTTTGAGTGGAGAACTGAAAACTTTTAAACTCTGATCCATAAAGACCCAGATTTTCATGTTCCATTAGGTTCTTGGATGGACAGCTGGAGTGTGAGAGTGGATTTATCCATCCATGCCTCTAATTGTTGGCCTGAATTGAAGTGGTTTGGGTTAATCCAATGATTTTCCAGAAGATCCCACATGAACAGCAGGTTCTCGGGACTCTCCTGACATGACAGAACACAGGGAATTTCTGCCAACTCTGAAATTCCTCAACAGCTCTGGGCTGGGTGTCCCACAGCCACATGGCCTCCAGCCACAGCTGAGACCAACCTGCACACACATGAAATGCAGAAATGCACCAACAAAGGCTGGGGCAGGATCTGTGGGGCAGGGATGGAGACTGGGAACGACCCAAGGATGGGTTGCTGGAGTTAACGGGGCAAGGCTTTGCCAGCATCCAGCTCCTGGACTGATCCAGGGAAAAAATGATCCAGAGAGACAGTGCATGGTCTGCACAGCTCCACTGCCACGAATTCCTGTGCAAGTCTCAGCTCTGAGCTTCTCTGGGAAGCCACTGCACAACGAAATGCAAATGAACCCCAGCGAAGTTGCTGATCTCAGCCAAGCAGGTTGACTACACCTCTTCCCTCCTCCTTTTGTGGCTTTTTTTTTTTCTTTTTATTTTTTTTTCCAAGCATTCCCCAGCTCCATCGCTACATGAAAGCTCTCAATTCAGAGCAAATTAATCCACAATCCTGTCTAAACAGAATTCCTGCCGGAGGCATCATCCTCTTGTTGCAACACTCGTCAAACGTCATTCCGTAATTACATGAAAACTGTTATTGCTGCACAGGCACACCCTGGGCTGGGCCCTGCTCTGCACACACAGCTGAATTTTGAAACAGCTCCCTTCCCCTGAAGCTCATGACTCCCATGTGATTAAAAGCAGCACCCTGACAGCCTGGGAGGTGGGTGCTGCTGCTTTGCTGAGGGAGCTGAATCTGCTGGGCTGGTGCCCGCTGGCAGCACGTGATGCCCGTGGCAGCCTGGACCTCCCCGCTGCTGCTTTCAGCACATCGGGGCAGGCTCGGGGCTGGCTGAAGTGGGCCACCCTCAGCCCCAGCTCACCAGGCTCCCTCTCCTGTCCTCTCCTCCCCACAGGCCGAGCTGTCGCTGCAGAAGGAGCAGCTGCAGCTGAAGATCATCGAGGTGGAAGATGAGGTGGACAAGTGGCAGAAGGAGAGGGACCGCATCAAGGTGCGTTTGGGGTGTCCCATTCACCCCTTCCTCCTGCAGTCACCAACTCCTTCTCCCCTCTCCCACATCCCTCTCCTTTCCCCCAGCTCTTCCTCACTCCATCCCTTCCCCGGCCTGTCTCATCCCTGTCCCGAACTCCAAGCCAAATCTCGGAAACAACAACTCCCACTGAAGTCATTGCGACATTCCCTGCGGGGAGATCAAGCCCCGACACAAAACCGAGGCACCTCCCTGCTCTGGCTCCTTTTTTAGGTCCTTTATGGCCCTTCCATCACCAGTAGCCAGGCAGATTTAGAAACAAAATCCACAAATAACCTGAAAGAGGGCTCTGGGTTGACCAAGCTGAGATAAGACAGCAGGAGCAGATGAATTTAGCACAACAAACATCTTATTTATGGTGGAACAGCTTATTTCCATGTTGAGAGAGGGCTCCTTTATAATTCTTGCACCGTAGTAAGGGTTGGAATAGAGTCATGGTATTATTTTTTTCATTTATAGACTAACTGAATAAAGCAGTGAAAGCACGAGTTGGAGACACCCCAGAAAATTTGCATAATATTAACAGGCAAAGCCATTCTTCTCCCTTTTATGTGGTGCAAGCACATTGGCTCACCAGCTCTGCTTTTCATCTGCTTTATTATTACTATTATTATTTTTTTTATTATTATTATCATTATTATTATTATTGGAAACCTGACCTAGAAATGTTGACTCTCAGTATAGTTACATCCCCAGTCCTTCTGAGGAATATTTCAGAGGCACCTCGAGGTCAGGCTTGTAAAAAGTGTTTCAGCACCTTTCATCCTTTGAAATGGTGGGAATTTGGTCCTCAACTTGTCCAGGAGCCAGAACCCTGATCCAGAAGGTTACAGAGTGTTTTTAACTATCACCTGTGAGTGCATGAATTGAAATAGGAGATATGCTCTTACAGCTGGGAAGGCAGTGGCCCCTTTGGATTGCATCCATGGGATTATTGCAGGAACAGGTATTGCTTCTCTTGGCACAACTTTCCTGCAGCTGAGACTTGCATAGCTGGAGTTTCCATACTCTAAGTGCTGAATCTTTGGATTTATCCCCCTCTGTGTCTCTCTGTTAGCAAAGAACTCAGTGAAATTTTAATATTTTCTTGCTCCTCTTTCCTGCTGCCTCCTCTCTCTGCCCCTTCTGCATCCAGAATTACACCACCAACGAGAAAGCCACGGTGGACCAGCACTTCAAGGAGCTGATCCGTGACCTGGAGAGGCAGAGGGATGAGGTGAAGGCTGCCCTGGATCAGAGAGAAAAGATCGCCTCGGAGAACGTGAAAGAAATCGTGGATGAGCTGGAGGAGAGGGCGAAGCTGCTGCGGGAGGACAAGGAGAACAGGGAGCAGATCCACCAGATCAGCGACTCCGTGCTCTTCCTGCAGGTGACTGAGACCTCATTTCCCTTTCCTTTGTCCCCGTGAGGACGGGATTTGTCCCAAAGACAATCCCAAAGAAGTGTGAGGTGTGTGAACCTTCCCCAGTTCACTGCACATCCATGGCAGGGATTCACCTGGACATTGGGAGCTGTCTGTGCTCTGGTGGGTGGGGAATGGACTTGGACATGCCTTTGTGGATGGCTGCAAACCATGGACAGAACGTTTCCCTGCCCATCCTCACTGCTTTCCTTTGCACTTTTGGACTCTAACATCAACCAGCTCCCTCCAATTCAGCCTCCACATCTTTATGCTCCTCATTAACCGTGATCCCTTTTCTTTGGCAGGAATTTGGGGCTCTGATGAGGAACTATGTGCCCCCTCCCTCCCTCCCAACCTACAGCGTGCTGCTGGAAGGGGAGAGCATGAGCCCGTCCATGGGGCTGCTCAGGGACGACCTCCTCAACGTCTGCATGAGGCACGTGGAGAAGATCTGCAAGGCAGACCTGGGCCGCAACTTCATCGAGAGGAACCACATGGAGAACGGTAAAATATCCCAAATATTCCCCTCCCCTCCCTCCCTGCCTCCCCGGAGTGCAGGGTCGGGGGTGATGAGGATGATGAGCGCTCCTGATGAAGTAAGCAAAGACCTGGGGGGAAAGTGGGGGCTGGAACGAATTCTGGAATATGAGAGTTATTAGAACATGAATTCTGGAGTATCAGAGTTGTTCTACCACTCCTGTGTGGGGATGGAATCAGTTCAACTGCCAGGGATTTAGGGCATCTCATGTAGGACACCAAAGTGGCTCCACTTCCCTGATTTTTGATTCATTTTAGGCTTTCATGTTTAGGATTTAATGGGTTCAGCCACCTCCTGTGTGGAGTCAAGAACAGCCACCCTTCCCTCCTGCCCTGTGCCCTTCTGCCCTGTGCCAGGCTCCAGCAAGCCCCTGGAAGTTTCGCAGGACATTTTCCAGGAGGGGAAGCTCCCCAGATCTGCTGAGGCAGCTCAGTAAAGGGTGAAGGCAGTGGCACAAAGGTGAACGTGGGATGGCAAATGTGAAATCCTATTTGTACACTCGGTTAGCACAGGTAGGGGGCTGGTGTGACATCAGATATTACAAGTGCAGGGTTTCAGCCTCTGCTTGCCTGGCTGGAACATGAAATACCCTGCAAGCACCTGTCACTGAAAAGCAAATATTTGAAAATCTAATTTTCCGAGTAAAAAGGGTGTTCAGCTACAAGTTGAGCTGGAATGACTCTGATCATACTCCCTGTTCCACTTGGGACAGCTTTCCTGCCTGCCCTGCTCCAGGGTGTTCCCCACACTTCAGTGATGTTAAGGTGATCTTTAAGGTGAACAGAGAGCTCACAGCCAACACCACAGCACCAAAATTAATCTTTTCAGTTCATAACCCACTTCCTCACAATTAGCTGTGAATAAAGGACTTGTCTTGCATCAGGCTCACACCTGAGATTAGGACAGGGCACCACAATGGGGCTGTGATGTCTGCACTTCCCAGCTCTCCCACAGGCAGCCTTTGGAACCCTGGGCGTGTTGCCTAATCCCAGGGAATGACCTCTTGCACCAGGAATACCAGGGATGGGAACGAGTGGTTATCTCACCTGGATGTAACCTCTCAGTCACTGAGGAGCCCAGGACAGCAGTGGGTGATGTGGGGATAAATGGCACCTTGCTCTGCCAGGAGGATGTGGCAGTCCAAGAGGTGCAGGAATAACCTCAAGGACAGCTCATACAACACAGGCAGCCGAGGAGCCCTGCTGCAAAGCTGCAAATTCTCTGATAATGCACTCAAATTCACAGTATTTACTGCACACCTCTCCTGTATAATAATTACACTGCCCAGAGCCATCATTCTCCATCAGACATGGATGATGGAGACATTCTCTCAATCAGAAATGGACCAGATCCTTCTGGCCCAACCTCTCAGGAAGGTCAGGGATCCCAAAGTGCTCAGGATGCACAGCTAGACGCAGGTTTTAAAACTCTCCCTGCCTTTAAAGCAGCACCAGAAATGAACATTACCTATCCTTCAACACTGCAACGTTCCTATTTAAATTCTCGACACTCCACGTGCTCCAGAACTACCGAGAAATTTGACAATAACTCAACATCAATAGATGACAAGCAGAAAAAATCACTTCTGTGAATTTTTCCTTCTTTGTTCACCTGAAGCTGTGCAGAATTTCCATCTGCTGGGCTGGGTTTTGCCAGTCCTGAAACATTTTCCTTGGGCATTTTTAAAACCCAACAAGGGTCTGCAGCTACTTGGTTCTGGTAGCTCAGGATAAAGCCTGATGACTTCTTGATTATTTTAATTGGGGTCTCCTCCATGCTAGTGATGCCAGAAGCCCTCACTGAAATCCATGGAATTCAAGTGCCAAAACCATTTTTAACTCCTGCCAGACACCTGGGTGTTTCCAGGAGCTTTACCAGGGACACAGCTTGGATTCTGCCCTAATGAAAAGTTGGGGCCAGGTGGGAAATGTTATTTATGGTGAGTCCCAGGAGCTTCAGAGCTCTCCCTTCTCCAGGCCATGGTTACAGATGAAAGAGGGCAGCACTCTGCATCCAGTGGCTGCGAGGGAATTAAATCCATTAAGGAACTGTGGAGTTATTAACTCGGACTCCCCCTGAGTCACTGCAACAAATTCATTTGCAGCTGGCTTGATCTTCTACTGTAAAACACTTCCCAGGAAGAAATATTATATTAATGGAATGAAAGCTGCTTAATAGCAGACTCCAAAGGGAATCCATGTCCTTTTAGTTGTCATAACAGGTACCTACGTGGTGAGGAGACAAATAATCAGGGAGCTTAAATAGCACCAAAATAAAGGGGAGAAATAAAGGTTTGTTCAGTGACTTGAGAATCAAAGAATGGAGCTATTTAAACATGAAAACCGAATTTACTTCCTTGCAGAGAACAATAGGTTTATAGAGGCCTTCAAAGAATGTTTTTATGAGCAAGTGTAGTGATAAAGCCTCATTTCCTGTGAATCAGTGTCAGAAATCCAAACCCAAGCTGTGTAGGAGTAAGTTTGATCCATGAAACCTGAACCAACCACCCTTGTCCAAGAGTTTAGAGCTGTTTGCGACTCAGCTTCAGCATCTCTCTCTAAAAACTGGAGAAGCCAACCCAATTAACCCTCCCAGAAGTGATTTCTGGAGCTTTAAAGAGTGGCAGCTCTCGATCAGCCAGCCCCGTGCTCAGGTTGAACACACAAAAGGAGCCAAACTCAAACTTCTGGAGTCATTTTTAGCCACACAACAGTATTTTGGTAAGAAAATGCCTCAACCCTCAGGTCTCCCTATGGATTTTAGAAGATCCTGTGGTTGAATGCTTCAGCTGGGCTCTGCCTCTGAGGGAACCTTTTATTTTAGACTCTGAACTGCTTTAGCTCCCAGGCAAAGATCCCACAGGGGGATTAAAGAGCACCAAAGTGCATCCCCGAGCTGATGCCCTGCTCTGCCTCTCCAGGGGACCACCGGTTCATGATGAACAACTACGAGTGGAACCAGCCCGACAACATGAAGAGATTTTCCATGTTCCTGTCTCCCAAAGGTATGGCATCCCACAGGGGGGCAGGCTCCCTTCCAGCTCAGGAAAGGAGCTTCACTGATGATGTAGCCCAAAATTCGCTCTCCCTCACATTTCAGATCCATCCCTCTGCACGTTTTCTCTCCAGCTTACCGAGCTCTGACAAGGTTTTGCCTCAAACCAGGCAGAAAAGGTTCTCAGTTTGATGGGGAAGAGCTGGAGTGACTGAACTCTATCCAAGAGTGAATATAGGGGAGTTTTAACATGGGTTACCAGGATAAAATCAGTCTTTTTCTCCACCCAAAGCTTATCTCTCTGTGCTAGCAAGTGAAAGCTGCACCAAGCATTAAGATTTTACTTTCACCACCAAACACAATTTTTCCTTACAGGAAAAGGACAGAAGAAGTGAGGAATATGTCCTAAAAAAAAAAAAAGCAGGAGTCTGGAGCTCCTCTCTGAGCTCTGAGAAGAGCCCTGGTGATTTGCTTATGTCCCACTTTGCTGTGTGGCCACTGCAGGATGAATTTCTGGAGTGGACCCACGTTTCCAACACATCCAGCTCTAAAATCACAGTTGGCTTTCCTAAACTGGCATCCAGAGCAAGGAGCTGAGAGTGCTGAAAGCCCAGGCAAGGCGAGGAACAAAACAACAGGAAGGAAACAAGCACCCAAATTTCAGCCCTGCCCGGGCTTGCCAGGTGTTTCCAGCTGCTGTCGTGCAGACAGAGGGAGGGCAGGGACAGGGACGTGGCAGCAATGAGCAGGGACACCCCTGAGGGCACATTCCTGCCCTGTGCTGGGGTGTGCTGGCATCAGCCAGACCCCAACACTGAGCCCTTTGTCTGGATTGCCTCTTTGCCTTCTCCTCTGCCCTCAGCCCATGCCTGGCAGCCCCCTGGCAGCCCTGGGGATGCTGTTTGGAGCAGGGCTGGCATTCCCATTTCAGTGCCAGCAGGACTTGAGCAGGGCTCTTCCCAAGTTCAGGGACAGACGGGCTTTTTTTAGAGCTGGGCTTGTTTTGCTGCTCTCCTGCTCAGCTCCCTCGGGGTTTCCAGGCCCTGAAATTCTGCTGAGACCACAGACTCAGCCCTGCACCCAAAACTTTCCAACCCTGAGGGAAAATTCTAGAAATCAATTCTAACATTGCACAAGCTGAGCTTATCTCTACCCAAAATGTGGAGCTTTCAGGTGGAAACAGCCCCAAAGGCATGTAAGGAGTGTGGCAGGGGTGTGGCAGGGAGGAGCACTGGGCAGTGTCATCCCACGCGTGTCTGGGATGGGACGCTGCCCAGCCTGGCAAAAAGGAAGGGAAAAAAAGAAGGAAAAAGCCATTTTGGCAGTGCTGTCATGAGTGCCTGAGCTTCCCTCTGCTGCTCTCTGGAGCTGCTGACACCCAGGAAAAGAGGCTCCATCTGGGATCCAGCATTCCAGCTTCCTGAAGATCCAGGAGGGGTCTCAGGCACTGCCAGATCCATGTGGTGATGAGTGTCCAGAGCAGAGGGAGGGCTGCACAGCAGTTCCCCTCCCCCTGCAATGGGCTGCTCACTGGCCAAACCCAGGGGGGGGTTTATTCCACCTCCACATCCACGATTTCCTGGAAACACAGACAATGCTGCCTTCCCAATTACTCATTCTGTGTTTTCTATCCACAAAGTGGCTGTGGCCAAAACAAGCAAGGCCGTGATTGCACACAGAGGGGGACGGGACAGAGCCCAGCAGGGTCAGGGCTCAGGAAGGATCCAGCTGCTGGAACCACGCTGGGGGGGATTTGGGGAGCAGGATGAATCAGTAGGCAAAGCAGGAGACGTGACCCACTTGGCTTGCAGGCTGGCTAGCCAAGGATTAGCCGATGAATAATGCAACATCCCCATCATCATTTAACTCCCTGGAGCTCTCTGTGCCTGGTCACTGTGGCATCAAAGTCCAGCAGTGCAGCTGATTGCATCTTTGTTAAAGAATCCCAAAAACGGGAGGGAAAAACGAGGACCACCCTTTGCATTGTGTAACACCCTTGGAATCCTTCAATATCTCATGGCAGCCTTGCTACACACCCTGTTTCTGGCTGGGCTGGGTCACTGCAGATTCTGCCCCAGGCCACAGTGCAAAGTCTGTTTGCTGGATTGAGGAAAGCTCTGTGCTGATTACTGCAGCCCAAACTGAGGAACTGCTTGGATTCCAGCTGAACCTATTGGTTTTCAGCCCTGCTTAAATTCAAGGAGACTTCTACTGCTCTTGAGTTTCATAATAAATGGCTTCAAACTGAAAGAGAGGAAGTTTAGATGGATGTTAGGAAGAAATTCTCATGTGGGGAGGCCCTGGCACAGAGAAGCTGTGGCTGCCCCTGGATCCCTGGAAGTGCCAAGGCCAGGTTGGATGGGGCTTGGAGCAACCTGGGGTAGTGGAAGGTGTCCCTACCCATGGCAGGGGCTGGAATGAGATGATTTTTAAGGTCCCTTCCAACCCAAACCATTCTGTGATCCAACATTTGCTTGCAGGGATGACAGGATGAGGCAGAGGGGCACAAAACATTTCAAACACGGCCTCAAAGACAGAGGAACAATCTGTTCAACTGCTCCACGCTCCTTTCTGTCCTCTCCCACTAGGCTTTCTTATCCTGATGTGTCAAACAGTTTGGCCAAAGCCAGGAGGAGGTTGGAAAAATCATCTTGAAAGTCTTTGAATGAAGAGTAGAAGGGACTCAGGCACACGGAGAGAGAATTGTGTAAACAGAAACACATCTTAAACAGAGAAGCAGCCCACAGGATGGCAGCAGAGCAGCTCCAAGAACCCAACTGCTTTTTGCTTTACTGGGAACCCAGTGCCTCCCAAAAGGGCTGCAGCAGCACCAGGCTGTGTCCTGGTGGAGGCCTGGGCACACAGCTGGCACAGGGCTGGGAAATGTTCCTGTCCTGCTGTCTTTGGAGCTCTGAAGCCAAACCTCTGCCTGCAGAGCTCTCATGTTGAGTAGCCAAACCTGAGCTGGCAGTTTACTGCAGCTCTGTGGCACTGAGAGCTCTGCTCCCTGCAGGAGAAGCCTACTCCCCATCCCCTAATACCCAGGGATAAAACCCAGGTTCTCCTCTGCTGCCTGGGCCCAGATTTCTGTTTTGGGGCTGCTCCCAGCTCGGTGGGGACCTTTTCCTAGAGCAATGCCAGGCACAGGCCTCTGAGGCAGCTCGTCAGGAGCCGACTGCTGAACTGGATGCTCTTGTTTTACAGCCAATTTCAACCCACGGTCATGGGAATTTTCCTCCTTCCAAGCGACCGAGGAAACACTTGGTACGGGTAATTCTGCCTTCAGTGTGAGAGCATCTAACCCCCCGTGCCACAGCTTTCTGCCTGACTAACCCACCTTTCCTGCTGCCCCTCTCGGCTGCCCTGGCACCTGAAATCCCAGAGCCAGCTCCTGCTGGGCTGTCAGCACAGTCTGCACACAGCCGAGCCCGGGCTCTCAGTGCTGGGCTCACAGGAGGGAAGGGCACCCCTGGTTCTCCTTGTTTACAGAGAAAGGAGGTGCAAAACACAGGAGGCAGTTTGCAAAGATCCCCAGATGCTGAACATCCAGACCACTCTGAGGAGGTCGTGGCACAACCAGGAGGAGACTCCAAATACTCTCAGCCAGTCTCAGAAGCACAAGGGGCTTCTTTCTACCACACCTTTTATTATTAAGTTCTCAAAGACACAGCCTAGCCCACATTCACACCTTTTCTTCCCAGATCCCCATCTTCCTTTTCCAACATTTTCCTCCTTTGCTTCGTTCCTACAAGGTCCAGCCTTTCCCTTCATGCTGGAAGCAGCCAGGGCCACGCTGCCTGGGGAGCTCTGGTGACTCACAGCCACACCTCAGCCCCTCCTGCTTCCACAGGCAGGGCTGTGTCCCTCTCATCTCCCTGCTCTCAGACTCCTTCTGGCAGCCAGGGCCTGACCCCGCGGAGGCCAGGAGGGGAAGCTTTAATGTCAGTGGGGCTTGAGCGAAGCCTGAAGCACTGCTGGGAGGAAGGGCAGTGCTGGAGTCACCCCTGCTGCCTCGGGAGGTGCAGGGAGCTGCTGCTGTCCAGCCACACCTGCACTCCGGGGCTCCCAGGAGAAAGGCTCTTCCCTGCCTGGAGCGCTGGCGTCACCTCGCACCCGCACGCAGCCGCCCGCTCCCTTCTGCCTTTTGTCCCTGAGAGAAAAGGGACAGGGCTGTCCCTGCCCGAGCCCCCCAAGCCAGGTGAAGGCCGTGTCCCAGGTGTGTTTGGAAATGCCCCCCGCAGCCCCGTGGAATAACACAACCTCTTCTATCTTCCAGTTGGCAATGGCACTAAGCTGCCTTTTCAGTTCTCCTCGGTGGGACAGAATCCGCCCGGTGACTTCAGCAAACAGTCTGATGGGAGCCTCTTCACTAAGACCGGTACTAGGAACTGAGTATTCCCCTTCCTCCTGCCCCTTTTGAGCTGCCAAACCCCTTCATCCTGCTCTGGCTTCCTGGAGCAGCCCCACGCCTTGGCCTGACTGCCAATCTCTCAGGCACCTGCACAGGAGCCACTCTGCTGGAGCAGGGCAACAAGGAGTGTTAAAGAATATTAAAGTTTTATCCAGGGAACAGGTGGAGGGATTTTAAATTTTGTTTGTAATGGGTAGGGATAAATTTTAGATGACTTTCAAGGAAGTCACCATGGCCATTTGCTCCTCTAGTTTCATCACTGAAAAATAACACAAACAGCACAACCTTAAAAAAAATATGCAGGAGCCGCCTGTCCTCCTTCACCAGAACCAAACCCCCATTCTCCATCTCGTCACCCTCTTGTCACTTCCCAGCAGAGGTGGAATCCCAGAGCACCAGAACCTGCCAAGCAGAGCCAGGTCTGATGAGCTGGAGTTGGTGGGGCAGGGCCGTGGTGTGATGCCCTGACATTGGCTGGGACCCTGCTGCAGCCCTGGGGCAGAGCAGGGCCGGGGTGCTGGAGGGGGTTAGGGCTTATCAGGCTGCCAGAGGAGCTGCAGGAACCCCGGGCTCAGCTCTTTGCACTAATTAAACAGCCTGTAGTGCTCTCTGCAAGAGCCAGAATGCTGACTTTGGGACTCGGCCTGAATTTAATTGGGCTGATTGCATTCCACCTCTCTGCATTCCTCAGACATTTTAATTAGCCAGACCTTCTTTCCTGCCTTTTCCTGCCTGATTGGGTGGTGGAAGAGGCATCTGTCTGATGGCTGTCTGTCGTGTCCCACCCCAGGAATGGCTGCATTTCCATGTTGAGCAATGCAATACTAATGAGGTGGCACTTCCAGTCCTGCTGCCCGTCCTGGCGCTGGCCAGGGGACACGGGGGTGGCAGTGGCAGGGGCTGGTCCCTAACTGGCTGTGTTTTGTGTTGTCACAGCCTACCCTTCCATAGTGAGGCACCAGTCTGCAAAGGTGACGCCCCAGACGTGGAAATCCTCCTCCAAGCAGTCTGTATTGGTAAGAAAAATAACAATTTTTCCTGGGAGAGCTTCAGCCTGTTCCAGGGGGGCTTCAGGAGTAAGGAGGGGTCCTTTGGAGGTGTGGAAATAAAAGCTTCAGCCCCACTGCTCCTATTCAGGATGCAGATTAACCCCCCCAACTTTCACAGCTATAATCAATGCAGCAAAAATGATGTTTTGAAAAGGTTTTGGTCTAAAACTGGATGCAGAAGATAGGAACTGTGCAAATCCTGCAAAGTGATACTGATAGGACTTTTCCTGCCTGCAGGGGTGTCACCCACTCTGTGTCACTCTGTGACATCCCAAACTTGTAAATGACACCAGAGACAACCACACAGAAGTGCCCTGCTGGTCATGTCCTGCAGTGGGCAAATGCAGGATCAAAGATGAGGGGTCAGGCTGTGACCAGAAACCACCACAACCTCTCCAAGCCACTGCTTTCACCCCGATCATGATAAGAGGCACAGGGCAGTGATGTTTCAGGGCTTGTAGTCTCAAATATGCAACCAGTTAATGCACTGCCTCAGGAGCACCAAGTTAATCTGGGTTTATTCACACTGTGCTGCATCAAGGCCTTGCATGATCTGAATTAACACTGTCAAGCTTTTGCCACCACAGATGAAACTATTTCTTTTTTGTAATTTCTGATGGCACATCTGTGAGAGATGATTTACTGTTCTGTGGGAGTGAGACCTGTAAGGAGCAGAGGGTCAGGAACTCGAGCATTCCCACACTGAGGGAAACACACAACAGGTAGAAAGTGGCTGCCTGAGCACTGCAGCTGGATCTGCTCCATTTTCAAGGCTCCCCAGGAGGTGAATTCCTGTGGAAGGGATGTTCCTTGGCAGATTCTTCCAGGAAATCCAGCCTCAAGCTTTTGAAGGTGCTGTAGCAAACCAGCAAAATTCTGCCGTCCCTCCTGCCTTGGGTTTGACCCTCTAAAACATCATCACCCACATCCATTGTGTTCCCAGTGATTTTTCCTTAATCCCCACAGAGAAAATCTGGGTAACTTCTCCCACCATCCCTTCCTATCCCATGCACACATTTGTAATGACCATTTCCTTTTTATAGCCAATATTCACCACACAGCCCTGAACCCAACAATTGAGCTGATAAATACAAGCATTTAAAAGCACCAAAATAGAAATACATACTCCAGGCTGCAGTATCTCTGCAGGAGCTTTTATGGTCTATTGGGCCAATAATCTGGCTTTTAAAGCAGCCTTAAATGTGTATTTAAGTAATATACATTCTAAAAGGTCTGTAAATATGAATTTTCACAAAGGACTGTGCTGTTTAAGGAGGAAGGTCTTTTTCACGCCCAGGGAGCTCTTTTAAATGAAGCCCCCCTCTTTCATATCTTAATTCTGTTGGAAATTAAAGCCATAAAATGAAAAGAGTCTTGACAAAAGGGAACATTGAGCAGGAGGTGCTGAGCACTGAGCAGGGACATGGGCTGGGGTTGCTCTGCCCATGCTTCCTGCTGCTCCTGATATTAAATAGGGCTGCCCTAAAAGGGGCCTGTGGGGTTTCTCCCACCTTCTGCACGTGAGAACAAACCTGAGACAGACTGGACATTAACACCCCCATGTTTTCCTGAATTCCCTGGTGATTCCCTTCAGGGGTGGGAGGATATTCCCACCCAGGCTGCAGATTGTGCAGCCAGTGATCCCAGCAAAGAAATTGGCTGCACAACACGGCTTAGCCACGTGTTGCTGGTTGAAACGGGGCAGAGCAGAGTGGAATTCCAGGGACAGGTCCTGGTGGGATGAGATTCACTCAGGGGCTGCAGCAAACAGAGCTGGAGAGGCAGAAAATGCCAGTTCCTGTTGGTTCTGCCCCATCTCTCCACTTCTGTTTCTGTTCACACACAAACTTGGGGTGCTGCAGCACACGGAGCCCGAGCCAGCAGTGCCCCGTTGTGTGAGAATTCCCATGCACAGGAGTTTGGGGTTTGGCAGCCAGAGAGCACAAACCAACCCCACACAACTTGCATAACTGTGCGTGGCTCCGAGTGTGGCAGCTCCCCTGAGCTGTCAGGTTAGTGAGCAATTAAAACACACTGACAGAGGCATAAAAATAAAGGTGACATTCCCCTTCTCCCAAAAAAACCCTCTCTCATCAAGCAATGAGTCACAGTCTGAGGTTTTACATGAGGCATCATTTGGCTGGGCAGTGAGGGCCATGCAAAGCACATGTGTAAATCAAAAAAGAAAAAGCCAAGTTATTTGCATTTAATGTCTCCAGCACCTCCAGGAGGGGAGGGAGGCAGTGCTGCCACCCAGGAGGAAAAGCTGGAGGTAGGAATTTGTGAGATGTGGATGGATTGAGGCAGGAATTTGTAAGGTGCGGAGGGATGGGCGGGGTGTAGGAGGTCAGGAAAAGGAGGGGGCTCAAACTGACGTGCCCCAAATTCTCCCTTGCAGTCACATTACCGCCCCTTCTACGTCAACAAAGGCAACGGAGCCACCTCCAACGAGGCCCCCTGAGCCCCTGAGGGCTCGGGGAGAGCCGGCAGCGCTCGGAGCGAAGACTCGGCTGCGGATTTTCACGGATGTACCTGCTACTCTATTAACCCTCCTGCTCTAACCTCTGCCAGGGCCGGGGGAGTGCGGGAGGGAATCGCCTTTCCTGAGCAAACCAGGACTTCTCCCCACATCACCCGCTGGCCTCGAGAGCCCCGCAGGCCTTGACACCCTCTGCTGTCCCCTCCTCGTGCCCTCGCTGTCCCCAGCTGCTCTGCCCCTCCTGGGAACTGCGGATGCTTGGGTGGCACCCCCTGCTAGGCAGCTGTCCCCTTGTCCCCAGAGCTGTTCAGTCCTGCTGGAGGCCCCGAGCTGGCTGTTCCCAAAGCTCTTCCCAGCACTGAGAGGTGCCAGGCTCGAGCTTTTCCTGTGCCTCTCCACCCTGGGGACACCCAGCTGGGATCAGATCCCCTGGTGGCATCACGTGTCCCCAGCGTCCTCCACCAGCTCAGCTCTGCTCCTCACCTGCCAGAAAACCCCAGCAGGATTTTTCCAGAGCTGCTGGAGGAGAGCAGGGAGGCGTTCCAGCCCATTCAAGTGCCCCTCCAGCCACCTTTTCAAATTAAGAAATAAAAAG
This sequence comes from Promerops cafer, assembly GCA_013398275.1. Classification (NCBI taxonomy): domain Eukaryota; kingdom Metazoa; phylum Chordata; class Aves; order Passeriformes; family Nectariniidae; genus Promerops; species Promerops cafer. The sequence continues at coordinate 41,361 of VZSE01006135.1, forward strand.
CAAATCCATCCTAGTAATACAAGATTGATTAGATGCCACAGGTCCTGGGTGCTTTTCTGGTTTGTGGTGGTTTTTCTTAATTCCCCTAAACCAAAATTGATTTATATACTGTAGTTCAAGTATTTTATTTTTTTTTTTTCCCTGCAGTGGGCAATGAGAATTACTGCCACAGCTTTTTGCTCAGGATAATATTTTTGTATTTGTCCCTTGGACAGATGAATCACATCCAGGGCTGGAGAACCATTCCCTGATCTCCCTGAGGTGATTTTCCCTCTCCATGGACAAGCTGAGGGGTTCAGTCCATGCCGTGCAGGGGGAGAAATGGGAGTAAGAGCCCTCAAATGGTGAAAACCAAGACCTAACAGCTCCTTTTCATGGTTTGCTCTATTCAAGCAGTTTTGGAATGGCTTCCCCCCACTTTTTCCTGCTTGCAGCACCTTGCTGAGGGAGTTCCCACCTGAAAATTCCTTCCTGGCTCATCCCCTCACAGAGATACTCATGGCTTTTTAACCCAACACCTCACCCAAAACTCCTGGGGCTGAATGTTGGTGGCTCCAGAGCACTTGAAATGTCACTTTATGATGATTTTTTTTTCCCCAGAAAGACCAGAGGGAGAATGGGCTGGCGTGGTAGGGCAGGATGTGTCAAAAGGCATGTGGGAAAAAAGGGATGGAATTGCTGGGAAAAGCACTGAGGGGTTTGAGGATGTGTGTGAAAAGATAAAACCAGCCCCCTCCAGGTCTCACTGTTTTGCCCTTGAGCAGGTCCAGTAAAACCTTCCACCACCTCCTTTTTATGCTCCAAAACATGGGCATGGCCCTTCCTCCTCCTCCTTCTCCTCCTCCTCCTCGTCCTCCTCCTCAGGGATCACGGAAAAATTCCCCCCTGCCCTGAGCAAGGCTGTGTGGTGCCAGCTGGAACCTGCCTGAGGACACCACTGTCCCTTTCCTCCTGCTGTCCCCTGCCCCCTCTGTGCCCCCACAGCCTCTCTGCTCCCCTTCCCCTCCCCAAGGGCCTCCCCCAGCCCTTGCACACCCCAATCCCCACAAGGAATGGAGCTGCTCCCTGTTTGCCTCGGCCCTGGAGGACGCCAGGACCCCTTTTCCCCCCGGGATGGGGCACACCCCAGCCCGTGGTCCCCCTGCTTCCCGGGGGATTCCAGCCAGGCTTTGAGGTGTGCAGGAACTGTTTGGGTTGTGCCTTGGTCAGCAAAGCCAGAGGGATTCCTCCTCCTCAGACAGGACAGGGCTGTGCTGGTGATGTAAACGAGGCCCCTGGCGTGTGCACCACACTGCAGAAATAAAGGAGAAAGCTCCATGTCTGACCAAAACCCACGGGCTGAGCTCTGTCTTTGGCCTTTCTGTGCTCCCAGTGGGGCTGAGTCTCTCCAAATGATCCTTTGTGTGAGCAGCGGGCTTGGAGAACCCATTTTGCCAGCTCTCAGAGGCTGTTTCGCTGCTTTTTGGGTATTTATTTGGCTATTTGGATATAAGATCAGAGGAAATTCCCACATCCTTGAGGGTCACGAGCTGACGGGTGCATTTCTAGTAGGACACCCCGAAAATACCCAGCTAGGTCAGTTCCCAAGCACTGGTACCACAAAAGTCCTTCCCTGCAAGGGAAAAACCCCTCAGCCTGTGCCAGAGTTAAACCTCACCAGTTCCCTCTGGAGGGAAACGCTTGCTCCTGTGTTCACTGGCCAAAATAAGATTATTTTGCCCCAGCCTGGACCTGGATCTCCCCAGGAGGTTGGTTCTGGGACCCTCCACCCACTTGAGCCCTTCTGGGGACCTCTGGTTCTGCTCAGCTCAAAGCTCTTGTGTCCATCAGAGCTTCTCCTTCCCCTGAGGGAGAGATAAAACCCCCGTGGGTGCTAAAGATGCAGATTCAAGGCCGAAACCAGGTAGATGTAGCACTGATAGCTGCTTAAAGGAGCGACTGTACATCCCTCTGTGTGGACAAGGGTTAATCACAAGAAGATTTCCAGAGGATTCCTGGCACATTTCTACTCCCAGGCACTAAATATCAGCTATTTTTCCCCAGACATCACCACCACTCATCCTGAAGAGCGAGGATCCCACCAATTCACTGGAGGAGCCAGTAAATCCTTTTTGTTTACCCCACAAGGGAGCTAGCAGAGGAGAGAGCTCAGCTCTTCCCCATCAATTCCACTCATTGCCTCCATTACTGTTATTACTGTGATTAAAAAGCAATCAAAGAGAAATCTTCTTCATGTCCTGCAACTGCTGCAGAACAGCTCAGTTCCACCACTGGAGCAGGAGAAGAGAGAATCTGAGCACCCCCTGAGCTCCTGGGCTCAGTGACACCAGGAAATGATGATGGAGCTGCTGGTCTGAGCAGGGAGCAGGGCTGGAGTAATGAACAATTTTAACGCAGAGGGGTTGGATTAAATGAGTTTTTTTTGGTCCCTTCCCACCCAAATTATTCCATGATTCCCTGAGGAATAGGGGTGGTGGGTTTCCCTGGCCCAGGCAGCAGCTGTGGGGTGCAGGGGACACTTGGACACCCAAAGGGGCTGTCAGAGCAAGGCTCAGTGACATCCACAGGGTGACCTGGAGTGAAACCAGCAGCTGTGACAGCTCTGGATCACGGAATCACAGCATGGTTGGGGTTGGAATGGACCTTAAAGGTCATCCCATTGCAAGCCCTGCAGGGGACAGGGATGCCCCCTGCTAGGTCAGGTTACTCAGGGCGGGAGGTGGCTCTGGGGACAGTGCCAGGGTGGATCCCAGGGACAGGAGGTGGCTCCAGGATGGATCCTGGGGACAGGAGGTGGGACAATTCCAGGGTGGACCCCAGGGGCAGGTGGCAGCTCTGGGGTCATTCCTGGCTCCAGTCCAGGTGGCTCCGTGGACAGTCCCAGGATGGAGCCTGGGGACAGGAGGTGGCTCAGGGCCAGTCCATGGGTCAGTCCTGGGGGCAGGAGGGTCTTGGGGCTGATCCCAGGATGGATCCCGGGGCTGGAGCCAGCTTGGGACTGATCACAGGGACAGTCCCGGGGGGGTTGGACAATCCCAGGGGGATGTGCTGTGTCCCTGGACAGTCCCAGGGACAATCCCAGGGGGATGTGCTGTGTCCGGATAATCGGAGGGACAATGCCGGGGGGATGTGCTGGGTCCGGACAGTCCCAGGGACAATGCCGGGGGAGGTGGCAGCTCCGGGCCAGTCCCAGGTCGCTGCTGCCGGCAGGTGTCAGCGCTCCGCCGCGCTGCATCCCCGCCGCGACCCGCACCAGGAATTTCGGCCGCTCGCACCGCATCCATCGCTTTTTATCCCCAAAACCAACAACCCCCGACTGTGACACCCGTCACAGCGAGCCTGTGCTCCATCCTGCTCCCGTATGCATCACCCCAGGCCTCCTAATGGGGACGATGGCAAGGAAAATGTCACTAGCCTGGGCACAGACCCCCTGCCCGGGGGGGAATTCCCTGAAATATCCAGCTGAGGACCAAGGCAGCCACTTCCAAAACATTTTTCTCTCGTAATCCATTCAGCTCACTCAACCACTTGACTTCAGTCACCAGAGCAACGCAGGCCACTGTTTTATCTTTGTACATATTAACAGTAAAGTTTTAAAATGAACAATCCTTCAGAGGCATAAACAAGAATTACAAAATCTAATTGCTTGTGAACCTTTAAATTCTCACAATATTTTATAATGACATAAATTTGCCACTCTCTTGCACAAAGATAACGCGGAGATAAAGTGTTTGAATTTGCTAATTAGCAAACATAAAACGCAGGGACGAGATCTTAATGAAACTATTGGGATGTTCAATCAAAGGCTATGATAGCTCCTGAATTTTCATTGCCAGGGCTCAGATCTCTGGGCTTTTAGCTCGTCAGGCTACAGACCCGGATAGAGCTTCTTACAGGTTAATATTTCCCTTAACCTGGTAAAAACAGCCCAGCATTTAAGCCAGCTAAAGCATGGATGGATAGTTGTGGTAATTAATTTGCACATTTTAGTGCTTTTAAACTAATAATCTTACACTCTGCCTTCAGCCACGTATCTAGACCTGGAGTAGTAAAGCTTCTTATATATGAGAGCAATGAAGGATGAATATTTTGTCCTTTCTGTTTGTTATTACTGGATCTTCAGTATTTTGTAAATAAGAGTTTTAATGTTGTTGTGAATGTGAGTTTTTGATGCTTTCCCCCTGCGAAGTCAGGCAGCATCAGGACACAGATGGACCAACAGGAGCAGCTTCCCTGGCACTGCTGATCCTGAACCCTGTGCTCTTTTTTGGGGAGGATTTACAGCAAATTCTGTCAAACTGCCTCAGAGTGCTTGTTTACCCTGACAGGACCCGATCCCAGTCAACCTTCCCATGGCTGGCACCCCAAACCTGGTTCAGTCTGGCTTTGATGAGCTTTAGGAAGACCTTGACAAGTCCTAGATGTCCCCAAATCCTGCTGAGGCTGGCCTAAATGGGCCAACACATCCCAAGGCTTGCTTGGGTTTGCTTTGCTGCCCAAGGAGCTGCTCATCACCCCCTGCATCAGCTCAGGGGGATTTTATTCAGTATCTCAGGGCCAGAGTTGGTTGTAGGGTCTCTGCAACTCAGGTGCTGCAGCACAGCTGGCTGGGTTTGCAGGGACACCCCCAGAAGGTTTTTGTGGCACCCTTGGCCCCAAAGCCCAGCAGGAGCTCTGGTCCCCCAGGCCTGCCTCTCCCTGCTGCAGCACTGACAAACCCCATCACCTTTTCCCTGCCACTTGGCCCCTGTCAGGAGCAGGAAATCTCCTTAACAGGGGAGCCTTTAAGGGCCACAGCTGCCCATGTGTGCTCTTTACGTGGAGCTTCCTACAAAGGGAAGATTTACTTCCCATTTTCTCCTCCTGCTCGGGTCCTCCAGGGGACGACAGTTCCACAGCCTTGCTCTCCTTCCTGCTTATGGATTCTGTGAGTACTTTGCCACTGCAAATCCTGGAGGATTTAATATCCACTCTGTAATCTACTGGCACCAACAGGCATTATCTAACTAAACCCTAAATTGAAAATGCTCCTCTGTTCATTCTCCCCAAGCCACGCTGACAAGGACGGGCTCGCCGAGTCCGTGTCATTTAGTCTCACTCTAATTAAAACCCAGCAGGCAGCTCTGGGGCCACGCGTGTCACAGCTGGCTGGGGCCACGAGTGTCACAGCTGGCTGGTGCCACGTGTGTCACAGGCGTGTCAGGACCCGTGTGCAGCTGGGACAGCAGTGCCAGGCCTCCAGCCTGACTCTGCTTTTCCAGGCCTCCATCCCATCTCCCACGCAGCACGTGCTCAATTCTGTTCTTTATTTTGCTCTGGGCCATCAGTTTTGGCTCTGTTTGGGCCAGAGTTTGTCACCGAGGTTGTCCAACTCCTTGTCCCAAGCCATTACCAGACTTTAGTGACCAGCAAGGAAATTTTTCAGAGTCCTGTTTGGTTCCATAAGGAGTGGGAACAGAGCAGCATCCTCAGAACCTCCCTCCACCCAGGCCTCAGGTGGCAACAACCTGGCTGGGCTAGCAAAATTCACAACTGGGCTCGCAGAGGTGAGCAATATTTATGATTTGTAGTTTTATTAGGGGGAAGAGAGGGTCTCAGTCCCAAGGAAAGCTGTTGTGTGGACCAGGTTTCCACGGGGATCGTGCTCTGCAGCGATCCATCCCCACTGACACCCTGCAGATGGAAAAGGGGGAAATTCTGGGGGGTGAGGATCAGTCAGGGGGTGCAAGGACAGGGCCAGAGGGGAGGCAGAGCAAGGCCAGCTGCTTGAGGAGCACATCTGGCAGGAGCAGCTGAACACCCCAGATGTGGGGAACTGCCCATCAGTGAGCACTTGGCTTATGGCCCTAATTAATGCCACTTTTAGCACTTTTAAATCATCCTAACCACATACCTGAGGTGGCTGCCCATTAGCAGAACAGCCTAGCATCAGCATCTGGATGGAATTGATTTTCCCAGCAAATGTGAATCCCCATTTTACAACCAAAGGGATCAGAAACACGGAGAAAGTGAGGTTTTCTTAAGGAAAAGGAGTTTGGAGCAAGGCAGGACCACGAGGAGGGGAATATTTTCCAGGGATGGGGCAGCCACAGCTTCTCTGGGTAACCTGTGCCAAGGCCTCACCACCCTCACAGGAAAGATTTCCTTTTTTCTAATATCTAGTCTAAAATCTCTCTCTATTATGGCAACCTTGGCCTATACAAAATATAGTTAATAATTCTAACATTTTATGTGTGGATGCTTCAGAGAGGAGATGGAATAACACACACGATGAAAGCAGCAGAGGAAGCTAAAGAGAATAATGCATTTTTGGGAAAACAAGTATGAGAAAATGAAAATTTTCCCTGCTGAAACACTTGTTATTTGATATACTTAGAAGTAAAATAATTCCAGGGAGAAGTAATGACTGAATATTCCCAAATCCATTTGCTTCTGCTAAAAGAACAGCTGCACTGGAAGGAGAGGGAAATAATCAAGAACAAAAATGTCATCCCGGCATCCTCTCATGTTCAGTAGGCATGAGGGACTCCTGCCCTTCACAACTACACAATAACTTTGTATTTTCATCACCCAGAGAAATTATTAATCCTTGTTTGAACCTCTCCACATGCCCCAATTCCATCACTTCTGAGTTTGACTGGAATACAGAGAATTAAATAAAGGACAGAGGGCTGGCTTGGACTGATGACATTTAAGAACAAGAGATCTGGAGGTGTCCAAGGCCAGCATGGACCTGGTTTAGTGGGAGGTTTCTCATTTATCTGAGCCAGAACAGCACTTCTGGGTTACCCCAAGATAAAACTCCCTCCGTTACCTCAGGATCAAACTCCTCAGCCTGCAGAAAAAAACAAGATTTTCCACCCTGCCAGATAGGAGTTCAAAGCTGTGTTGTGATGCTTTACTATTATTATTATTATTATTATTATTATTATTATTATTATAGCTGTCAGCAGCACAGGGCATCACTTTTTGTCAGCTGCTGGTAGATAAAAGTGGCCAGGCAGCTCAGCTGTGCCGATTTTTAGGAGGGTTTTTAAGGTAATATCTTTTCATTCCGTAGATCAGAGTGTGCACAGCCACAGAGGCTTGGCTAATGAGGGGTAATTTGTTAAAGGAGCAATTATTTCATTAAGTAGCCCATAGTTTCCCTGGTAAAAGGAGGGAAAAATCCCACAGCTCCTGCCACTTGTGGCGAGGAGGAATTTCTCCTTTTCTGCTCTTTGCAAGCACCTAAAAACACAGCGTAGAGAAGTCAGGGAGCAACACAAATAATGCACAGAAAGGGGGAAGTTTCACCCTGAAAAAAACGTGGTGGCCACACATTTGGGTGGGAATTTTCAGAGCCCTTCTCAAGGAAGGCATCAGCATCAAATTTCTGACTCCCAGAGAGGTGTGAAAGCCCAGGCACAGGAGAAAAACAGTGACCAGATGTTGAGGGACTCTGTGGAGAGCACAGAACCCCAAAATAGAAGTGAAGTTCTGCATTTCCTACTCTAAAGGTCTGCCAGTATTAAATGACATTAAATTTAATGAGATTAAACAAGAACAACCACTGGTAAACAAATGCCAGTCAACATAATTATGGCCAGTTCGTGGCTTCTGCATGGAATCCACTTTTAATTCCATGAATATTCCCTGGGAGGAATTATACCACTGAGAAAACACAGTCATGGGGCAGAAGTTTCCAGCTGAAAGGATGTTTTGTCTTTATTATTATTATTATTATTATTATTATTATTATTATTTCTTTTCACCTGCAGTTGTGCTTGAGGGATGCAGTTCAGCTGCTGAGCATTTGGCTGTCTGGAAGCAGGTCCCTGGTGGGCTGCAAAGACAGAGCTGGAGCTCCAGCAGTGGAGAAACACTTTGGTGCAAGGGGCTGCTTCCTCTGGAAGGAGAATTTCAAGTCTGTGTTTCAGGGAGGAAGGGGAAGATGCTTTTATTTAAAGCAGACGGGCTCAGAGTTCGGGGAAGGGGGATGAAAAGAGATCATGGTTCTGGGAGAGGCTGGGATTTGAGAGGAGATGGGCTGGCACTTGGCAGACAAGAAATTACAGAGGGCAATTTGGGCTAAGAACTGCTCTGACCCGTCTTAAATCAGTTCTTCAGAGCCTCCCCCGAGGGCCCAGAGCAATTTCCTTCAGCTGTTACTCAAAGGCCAGGCTCTCCTCCAGGCAGCTGCTTTTCCACAGGTTGTTCTGAGATGGCAGCAGCACTACCAGGGAGCCCAGTTGCCTTTCTTCCTGCCCACCAGGGCATCACAAACTCTGTTTCCTGCCACAGAACACGAATTCCTGCCTGGGGCTGTGGTTTCAGCAGCTTTCAAAGCCCTGAGTCCCACATGGACCTGATGCAATGTCCGGATCCCCACGCAGAAGGGACATTTATCCCTCACGCCTCATCCCTTGTTTATTTTCTGCAGGCAGCACTCATTAAACTCTCCTTGCCAGGCATTTCTAGTTCTACTTATTTAAAAAAACACCCCCCAAAAAAGTGCAGCTTGCCTCACTGCTTGATTCCTTTAGCGTGGATCCTTGGTGGATCCGTCCACATTTCACACCACTCAGACATTGCCCAGTCACTCCATGGTGATATCCAGGTGCTCAGAGCATCTCTGACACCTTTTTTTCATTCCCCCCCTCACATTCCTCTTAACTGAGTGATGCTCACCTCCCCCTTTCCAGCACATTTGAAAAACAAAGCCACTGCTTTGATTTGCATGGCATTTCCCCCCCCATTTCCTAAGAGACCAAGGAGATAAACCTCCCTGTCCCAGCAGCAAATCAAGAAATCCTGCAGTACAAATAACTGAAAATATTTTTTACAATAGTCATGCCGGTATTTACATATTTGCTCCCAGTCTCCCCATCTAATTAGGCTCTGAATCCCATATTCACTTTGGCTGGCAGAGAGCTCCATTGTTTCCCTGTTTTGGGGCTGTGGTTGACTGGAAGGCTGTGCAATAATCCCATTTATGCCTTTGGTGGAGGATGAGATAAAACACTGAATGCTCCAGTGGGTGTTTGCAAAAGCAGAGGATGGCCCAGGTAATTTTAATTTAGTTTATACCACAAAACATCCATGGGTTCAAATAGGGGGCAGAGACCAACCAGCTGAGTGAAATAATTTTTGAATTTGAGATTGAAGATCTTTGAAGATCTTTTGCAAAAGAGCCAGGAAATAACAATGGTACACCAGGAGAAATCCTTGGGCACTGAAATCAAACCCACCACTGGCAAAAATCTGGGGATGCAGGAGGAAAACATCAGGAAAACGGCAACAGCAGAGGCAGGAGGAGCTTTTCCAGCAGGTTCTGCAGGGACCTGGATTACCCAGTGAGAGCTGGAGTTTGCTGCTGCTCCACGTGTGGGGCAGAGCCAAGGGGAGGAGGCTCAGCCCCTCCAGATCTCTCCTGAATTTGTGCAGCTTTGGCCAAAGTGGAGCAAACGTGGCTGGGATAAGGGATGGGCTGGCACAGGAGCCAGCCCTGCCCAGGAGGAGCAGCCTTGGAATGTCCATCCCAGTACTGCTGTCAGGCTCAGTGCTGTGGCACCCTGTCAGGGCAATGAATTCAAACCCTCTTTTTTCATTTAAATGACTTGGCTTTGACTGAGGGCAAAGGGCGAGGGGAGGGAAGAAGCTGTGAGAAGACAGCAGGAAAAGGAAACCATCTGAAAAGATGGGAATTGGGAATTTTATCCTCATTGCCTCTGTTTCCCTGGCACGTGGAAGGAGGATAACATCTCCTGGTTCAGCAGGGTGAGCAAAATCCCTCTGCCATTCTTAGAGACGTGGGGGATTAACTGAGCCTTTATCAGGTACTGCCTTTGAAATTCTCTTTTTACCCACAGCAGGGTGAAGAGCCACCAGTGGGGCTGAGATTTGTGCTGCTGGCACAGAGATCCCATCCTGGCATTTTGCTGTTCCACAAATAAACTTCAGCTTAGGATTTATCTGCTCTTGGTTAATGCCTCAGAAAAGCAGCCAAGAAAGAGCCCTGACGTGCCGTGGGCTGGCCCAAGGGGAGCTGGTAGCTAAAGACAGCCAAAAGCCAGAGAAATTCTGGCTCCTGAGCCTTGCCCTATTTGTTTTGTGAAATCTGGACCCCAAATCACTTTGATTTTTGAGGTGAGAGATGCTCCAGGGATGTGCATTGGCTCAAGAGACCACAGAGCATTTCCACCTGGGAATCACCCTTCCTCCAATCCCTCATGCACAGGTGATCCTGTGCCAGCTCCCAACCTTCTGGACCCCATTCCAGACAATTCCCAGCTTTCTGAACCCCATTCCAGACAATTCCCAACTTTCTGGACCCCATTCCAGACAATCCCCAACTTTCTGGACCCCATTCCAGACAATTCCCAGCCATCCTGGCCAAACTGGCCCAGTTATTCCTTACCCCAGTCCATCCAATCTCCCAAAATCTGCCCACCCTACCTGTCCTTACTTCACTTTTCATCTGGAGCTGCTCTTCCCTCCCTTCTCCAGCACAGAAACCATGGAGAGCACCACTGGAGGGCCCACAAGTTGTTTGAAGGAGTCTATCCTATATTTGCCACCCCCTGGAGTTAAAATATAATGAGCTCTATAAATAATAAATAAATCAGCAATTCTTTTTCATGTCTTTGGAAAGGCTATTCTCTGAGGCTACACAGCTTTTAGAATTTGTAATGGCACTGCAAGGCGGGGGGAGCCAGAGAGTTTTTCTTTTTGATTTTAAAGATAAACACATGATTCATGGAGGTGAAGCTTTAAGAAAAAGAGGAAAAAAAAAATCAAGGAAATCTGATGAAATCATCTTTTTTCAGTTCAGTGCAAAGACAGTGGGGAAAAGTGGACTAAGTTTTGCTTGGAACCTCCTAAGAGGAAACATTTCCTCCCACCAGACAAACAGATGAAGCTTTTTTAATGCATCTACACATGGTAACTTGAACAACTCCTCTACATTAACACAGCTCTTCAAAGGATGAGCTCAGTGTCTGACACATCCCCAAAAAGGGAGACACTAAATAGGGAAGAGGAGATTGAGCTGGGCTTATTTATTTAGGATTTCTTTTTTGGTGTTGGGACAACAGTTCAGATTGTCTTTAGGGTATTAATAATAGAAATCCCCCAAATCCGGGGGATTAATATATTAGGAGAATTCAACCCAAACATCCTTGATGAAAACTACCACAGCTGAGTTGAGGAAGAGCAAAAGAAAAAAAATCCAGTATCACCCCCTAGGTCCTGTCTCAGCAAAGCCTTCCCTGCCTGCTTCCTTCCTAATGAGGCATTTTCCAAGGCTGAGGAGAGAATTCCCTGTGGAATGGGAGCACCAGAATGAGGATGTGCTGAAATTTATACCCAGCAGGGACGCAGGAAAGGGGGCAAAGGGATGGGAATCAAAGCAGCTCACACAGACCTTGATATTTCCACTGTCTCTGCTTCCATCTCTGCCCCAGAGCAAATCCCAAACCCAAGACCTGGGGGCTTTGTGGTGGAAAACATCCCCAGACTCTTCAGCTACCCCTGGTCCAGCAGAGTTTTATTTTGCTTCTGTTTCCCCAAGAATCAGAGCAAACCCTACAGAACAATACCAATGTAATCAATATGAATAAATGCCCACGAGGGGATGTCAGCACGGCCAAAGGGAGCCAGTGACGGAACAAAAGCAAGGGCAGGGGATTATTTTTGGATTTGTTTTGTTCTTCTGTCATTCCCTATCCATTTCCCCCCACGTAAAATAGAAGCAGAACAGAATTCTTGGGCACTGCCAAGGAAAAACAGGTTTTAGTTGAGCCTAAACAGTAGAGAGATACCCTGGATAAAATCTCTTTTCTTGAGGCAGTGGGAAATTCATCCTGAAGTTACAGCCCCAGGAAGAGGTGCCCAAGTTTCCTGTCAATCAGAGTTTGGCTGCTTAATTACCTGTCTAATTACCTGGACATTGCCTGTCTAATTACCTATAGCACTCTGGCAAGAGCTGCTGCTGGGCTGGATGGTGTGGGCAACAATTTTGCTGGCCCAGGAAAAGCCTTTCCACACGGAAATCACAGAGCAGAGGCTTCACTTGCATCTCTTTGCACTTGAAGAGGCTCAAAACCAACACAGGACAAGCAGAGCACCTGAGACCCCCAAAAACACTTCCCCACAAAACCCTAATGAAGGGATTTCTTTCTAGTGCTTTCTCACACCTGGATGAGAAGTTGAAGGTTTCTGAGTCTGTATTTGTGGGATGAGTCATTTGCTGCCAGTTTGGGAAAACCTGGGCTTTGCTTTGAAGGTGGGGAGGTTTTCTTTCTGCAGAGGAGCTGGCAGGGGGGGATTTGTGTCCAGTCCAGCTGTGTCTGCATTTTGGGTTGCCAGGCAGGTTCTTCCAGAGTGAGCACAGCTCAGAGCAGCTGAGCAAACTTCGGGGAAAATCCCATTTTTTGGGGGTCAGCATCTCCTGCTCTGCACCAGCAGCCCCTTTGTTTCACTTTAAATCTCCCATTACTGTTCTAAAAGCTCCGGCATGGTCCCCAGAGGGCAGGCAAGAAAATAGGAATTGAAGGAAGGTTAAAATGCTGATCTAGAGCTGCTAATGCCCCTCAGGAGTTACACAAACATCCACTTGGAACGGGGCCCATCTGGGGAACAGCAAGAATTGCTCAGGAACAAACCCTGAAGGTTAGTGAGCACGCCAGCTTCCTCTAGATCTCAGATTTTCTTTCCTTTCACCCATTCCCTGGCCTGGAGAGCTCTTCAAATCCCTGCAGGGGTCACAGGGCCTCAGGCTGGGGAAAGGAGCCCCGGATTTGGGGATTTTATGAGTGGGGTGGGAGAGCTCTGGATGCTCTTGGGTGGCTGTTGCAGTCCCCTCACCTCCCTGAATCTGTCAGTGAAGGATGAAGGGAGGAATTCAGGGCTGTTTTTAAGAAGGGCTGGACTGAAACCGTGCAGAAACAGGGAGAGCTCATCAGGAGAAGGGGAGAATTTGGCTTTCACCTTAAAAAGCATCAAAAATAAAGGGTTCAGCTGGGATTTATTTATCCTGGCTGGGCCGTGCTCCCCAGCCCCTCGCTGGCACTGAATTCATTGTTTCTGTTTCTTCAGCCTCCCTTTCAAGGAAGGGGAGGCTGGGAGCTGAAGAAAGCCTCGGATGCCTTGGCAACCTGTTTTATCTCCCCTTTGATCCCTCCCCGGGCTGTTGCAGCATCAATACCCACTTTGATCCTCGCCTTTCTTGCCTCTCCCCATTATCTGTCCTTCCCTCTGCAGGAACACGCTGATTTCCCACTAATTCCACCTCCCCACATCCTCCTGAATTTTTCCTTCTCTCCTCGGCCTGCCAGGCTCCCCCTCCTCAGTGCCCACAGCACTTTGTGCCTCCCATCCTTCTGTATTCCTCTATCAGTCTTGGGGACACTCAATCCTCAGCCTCCAAAATTTGGGTTTACACACAGTCTTGACTTCAATCCAGAGAAGTTCTGCATCCTTAACAAATCTCAGCTGTCCATTACTGCCAAGAGCATCAGCTACACTCCCAGCACCAGCAGCAGGTGTTGAAGGCTAAGTGTTGGTTTTTTCTGGGAAGACAGGACCAGGAGGGGAGATTTCCTGGGAGGAATCTTTTTTATTTTTCCTCTGATAAAAAATGACTGGTTTATCACTGGTGCCCTAAACGTGTCCTCCCTGGAAAGTTCAGGCTGCTTCCCAAAAAGGGACTTTTAGGTACTTAAGAAGAAGAACTGGCATCTCTTTGTTCCCAGCCCGAGCTGTGTGAGGTTCTTGGCCTCACCTCCAGCTCTCTCAGAGCTGTTCTCCCCACCAGTTAAGGATGTTCTCAATATTTCAGCTAAGTTCTGTCTCAATCCCACCTGGACACGAGGACCTGAGGCACGCAGGGACACCAGTGCCCAGGGAAAGCAAGGCAAGGCCGCAGGGGCAGTCCCTGCTTCCCACCCCTCCGGAGAAGAGCTGTGGAAGGGGTTGGGGGCCCCAGGACTGCCTCTGGTCCCCTGCACTGCCCACGGGCAGGGCGGTCACAGGGGTGTCCCTCACTGTCACAGGGGTGTCCCTCATTGTCACAGGGGTGTCCCTCATTGTCACGGGGTGTCCCTCGCTGTCACAGGGGTGTCCCTTGCTGTCACAGGGGTGTCCCTCGCCGTCACAGGGTGTCCCTCATTGTCACAGGGGTGTCCCTCATTGTCTCAGGGTGTCCCTTGCTGTCACAGAGGTGTCCCTCGCTGTCACAGGGGTGTCCCTCATTGTCACAGAGGTGTCCCTCACTGTCACGGGGGTGTCCCTCACTGTCACAGGGGTGTCCCCCCATTGTCACAGGGGTGTCCCTCACTGCCACAGGGGTGTCCCCCCATTGTCACAGGGGTGTCCCTCACTGTCACAGGGGTGTCCCTCCTGTCACACACCCTGGCAGCTCGCTCTTCCTCTCCTGGCAGCCCTGGGGAGCTGGGAGGCTCCACAGAGCCCCGGGCACTCCAGCCGGCCTCTGCTCAGTGGCTTGCACTGCTGAGCAAGCAGGGAGTGCTGGAGGGGAGGAGAGGGAGAGAGAACTGCTCCAGGAAGGAGGGGAGATTCAGCAGAGATTCAGCACTGGTGGCTGCCACAGGGAAACCAAGAAAAAGCTCCAAAATGCAATTGTCCCTCTGAGCAGCTGCTAAAAGTCACATTTCTACTAAAAAGCAGTGAGAGGAATGAGGGGTTTGTGCTTACAAACAAGCCCTGGGTCTGCTGGTGGATAAAACCAGCACTGAGAGATGAAAGAAACAATGGGAAGGATCCCACTGACTGATGAATGGAAAAGAAGTTATTTGCCTTTACAAACAAACTGTAGGTGTGCTGAGAAATGCAATTGGATATTGAAAGATGAAAGGAACAATGGGGAAAATCCATAAATCCCATAAGAATTAAAAATTAAAAGGGGGGTTATACATTAAAGGGGAATCTTAGGGTTTTGGGAAGTCTGAACCTCTCGACTACCTCAGCCAACGGGGAAAGAGAGAGGGAAATGTGGCTGGGAAATTGGGATAAAAAGGAGGCTGCATCCTCCAAAAACCTGTGAGACCCCAGGGGAAATGCCCCACGGCCTCTCCCTTGATTCGAATAAAGTTCCAGCACTCCTCTGTCTCCTTTTTGGACACAAACCTCTGGCGTTTGTGGGTGAATTTTCCTGACAGGAGGACCCTGCTGCCCACAGCACCCCCTCAGCAGGGCCTTTGCCATGAGGAGAGGACCTTGGGAGCACCAAACCAGCTCTGGCCTGAATTGCTGCTAGGCCAGGTGAGGTCTGCAGCCCTCAGCCGT
This sequence comes from Promerops cafer, assembly GCA_013398275.1. Taxonomy (NCBI): domain Eukaryota; kingdom Metazoa; phylum Chordata; class Aves; order Passeriformes; family Nectariniidae; genus Promerops; species Promerops cafer. The sequence continues at coordinate 56,646 of VZSE01006135.1, forward strand.
GCTGGCAGCAGTCACGGAAGGCCGGGGAGAAAATAAAACCCTCTAGATCTCTGTGGGAAGTGATGGAACAGGCACAGGGGCCACGAGTGCCCATCCCAGCCTTTCCCAGAGAAATTTCCCTTTTCTTCCCCCCTCCTCCAGGTAAAGAGCCCAGCTGGGTGCACAGGGAGCTGATTGATGCAATCAGCTGGTGTGTAATTAGTGACCCAGCCGGCTGCTGGTGGCCCCTGGGATCCAGTAACCACCCATGGATCAAATCCAGGATTTTCCCACCCTGTAGTTGTAGTTAAGAGCCGTGAATGATCCTCCAAGCTCTGTTTTGCTGCTCTCTGAGGCCTTTTGAGGGCAAGCCAAGAGCTGATTGCTCTCTGTCCTGCTTGGGTCACAAAGGCCACACAAAAATGGAGCAACTGTTCCTCAAATCCACCCTGCAACTCTTTTCATTTATCCCACTTGGCTTTATTTGTTTCATGATGTGGACAAGAGTTTCATTTGCTGATGCCATGGGAATCAATACATAATGATAAATTCTCTGTGGCTCAGCAGCTGATTCCCAATCTTTTATCAGAATTACTGCATCGATCCTTGGGAAAAATGAATTGCAAATAAAAATACAAGACAATTAAATGCTGGGCAATTAGCACTAAGCCTCAAGGAAAAAATGGCTTAAATACAAAGGGGAGAGCTCAATAATCTGCTTTTATTCTGGTTTTTTGGAGGATACCAATCCTGATGTTAGGGAGAAAAAATGTTTTTCTTAGGAGATGTTTCCCTCAGGAGGAAACACTTGCAGTTATCCACTGGTGACCTCCTCTCCATCATCTGGAGCCATTTATTTTGGGATTATTCTGGTAGACCAACGGGTGGATCCTCTGTGGTTGTTCCTCTGGGAAGATCCCCAGGCTTGAACACAAATTATCTCATCAAAAACCCAGAATAACCCCACTGACTTCCATGGGAATGGTGAAATTTGGGATAAATTCCTGCAGGGGGGTCCTTCCAGCCTGGGATGTGCATCCAGGACAGGATGTTTTAGTCTAAATTCAAAGGATCTCTAAAATAAAACCTCACTGGGAGCAGCACAAGAGAACAGGGAGCACTTGGAATTCTGTTTGGAGTTAGAGTGACAAGAACACCCCTGCCAAAAAAACCCCAAACCAGCTCAAATTAGTTCCAAAAATCTCTTATCATTAAGGATTTGGGCAGGGAAGAGAAAGGGCAAGAGAAGGGAAAATCGGATTTAATACTTGGGGATAAGAGCAAGGCATCCCCCAAAGGTAGAGATGGTTTGGGATAGGCGAGGATTAACCCTTAGGCTGTGCCGGGGGAACACCCTGAGCTGGTGTTATCCATGGAAAACCCTGGAGCAGAGCTGTTCCTAGGGGTTTATTCCCCACCTCTGAGCCTCTGTGAGGCTGGCAGCGACCTCCCAAACCTCCATTTGAGACGGGGAACCCAGCACATCATCAATCCCAATCCAGGAGTGCTCATGAACAAGATTTACTGGACTCCCAGCGAGCCCAGCCACGCCACCAGAGCCACCCAGGAAGCTGAAATCTCTCATCCCATCACTCCTGAAATGTTCAGTTCACTTTTCAGAGCTAAAGCCCTGCTCAGGACGGGGCTTTGCTGCAGCCCCGAGGATGGGGACCATGTGGACATTGCAGAGGCTTCCGTGTTAGGAGAGATTAAAAAGATTAAGAGTAGATTAGTTCAGGGAGGAGAGGAAGAAAAGGTGGCTTGGCAGAGGCGTGTGAGGTGATAAATGGCACGGGGAAGGTCAGCTGGAGGCTCCTGGGTTTACTTTCCATAATAAAGGGATGCAATTACATTAAAAGAGGATTCATTTGGAGCCGATAAAAGGAAATACTCTTTCCACACGCAGAGCAATTAGGCAGTGGCAATCTAGCAGAGACAGAGAGAATTGTCCCAAAAAAGGAACATTCCCAGAGGCAGAACATCTCCAGCTCTTCAGGATAAAGGATTTGAAGGGGATACAGACTCCTGCCTTGGAGAGAGAAGCTCAGGAAAGTTGCCCCGAAAGCCAAAAAAAAAAAAAAAAAAGAGTAATTACAATAAATTAAAGACCATTTAAAGACCATTCAAAGCATTTTTACTTTCTTCAAGTTCAGCAGCAGCAAGACCCAGCCTCAGTTTGGGGTATCAGGTGAGCCTTCCCCAACACATCCACGACAAAAATGGGCAATATTATTTCATAAAGTCCCAGAACGGTCTGAGGTGGAAGAAACCTTAAAGTTCATCCAGTTCCAACCCTTCCACCATCCCAGGTTGCTCCAACCTGGCCTTGGACACTTCCAGGGATGGAGCAACCACAGCTTCCCTGGGCAACCTGTGCCAGTCCCACCCCACCCTTATACTGAAATATTTCTAGCAATATCCCACCTAAATCTAATTTCTCCAGGGCTATTTATTGGCAGAACAGGCTCCTTTTATGCTGGAAATTGTGTGTTCACATGGGGAGATAAATGCTGCTGAAAAGCCTCTGTGATCTCCACCAGAATTAAGCACGATTGGGATAAGTAACAAAAAAATGTAGGCAATGAAAGAAAATGGATGAAAGCTCTCGAGATAAGAAGTGTCCAGAGGCTCTTCATGTTGGTTTGGGGTTTTTTTTAAAGAACCAAAGTAAATTGATTGCTTAAAAAAAGTGTCTTTGACACCGTTTTAAGCAGAAAACCAAATCTGAGCTTGATAATCACGGAAATTTATACAGGAAATGATTTATGCTCATCCAATCAGGGATTTAAAACATGCCACAGACAAGAATCAAAGCTGCTCCAAATACTCTTCCCAGACACCCAGAAGTGACAAGCTTTAGGCCAAGATTTATCAGGAGAAACTCTTTTTTGGAATCTGTTGTTGCCAACACACACGTCTGAGAAAGTTGCAATCACAGAGTATTCACAGAAAGCAAAGTGTGTGAAACTGCCACTAAAAAATTCATTTCCAATCAAATGAATGAGCAGCTGAATGGGGCCTGTTTTCCATTTGAAAATGTCATTTATCCCCAAGCAAATTATGTTGTGAAATTGTGCTAATTTTGACCAGAGGGGGATAAAAGAATATTGACAATGATGAGGTGTTCTGCTTTGGCAGTTTTGGAATAATTTCACTGCTGCGGCTTTGGGAGATGATTTAAATTGCAATTTATCATGTGAGAGGTTACAAACACCAACACTGAAGCAAACCAGTTCCCTTTTGAAAGCTGACCAAGTTTCACCGAAAAACAGTCGAGGTTTGTTGGTTTTTTTTTTTTTTTTAATCTGCTCCTGTTAAATCACTGCTTACAAAAACCTCCTCGTGTCTGAGCTAAATGTATGCATGAACCCATCTGTTGGGTCCTTTTTTAGCTGAAAGGAGCTGACATGGGCTGGGACCTGCAAAAAGTCATCTGCAGGATGAGCAGCACCTCACCAGAGCTGGCTGCAGGGGGGAATCCATCCTGGGAGAGGTTCTCAAAGGGATTTTGCTTTGAAAATCCAAATATTTTGGGACACATCTCCCTTCCTCCACTTTGAAACACTGAGACAAAATTCAAGGGATGCTTTGCGTGTTTGCCTTGCTTGTGCTGGGCTGTTCCTCAGTCTTTAACCTACAAAATGTGATATTTACACTGAAAAACATGATATTTTTCCTGACCTAAACAGCCAGCGTGGCCAAATGCTTCAGTAAAATGGGAAGAGACTGACTTGGCTCCGTTTTTAGTATTAAATAACTGTGGTTTGGGAATCCCACTCTCCCATTTTTCTCTTTTTTCCCCTTATTTCTGAGCTTCTCCTTCCCCTCCTCCTGCCCTGAGGACGCCACAGCCCCTTCAAAGGTACAGAGGGAGGTTTTGACAGAGGTCCCTGAGAAAAACCCCTTGAAAAGTGACAAAAATGCTGAGCTAAATGGGACGTGGGGAGGGCAGAGCTGGGGCAGAACCAGCTCAGAACAGATTCCCCCAGCAGAGATCGGGGCTGGTCCCTCCCGGGGCTCTGAATTCATCCCCGGAGGGAGGGAGAAGGGAAAAGTCCGTGCCTGGTGACATTTCCTGTCTCTGATGCCATCTGGACCAGCCCAAGTTCATGTGTTGCCTGTCTGGGAGGTGTCACAGTGCCAGGAAATATTCTAAACTCCAAAAGGAGAAGCTCTGCTGCCCTGCACATCCAAATTTAAAGGTGGAGCTGTGGGGAGATGTGTCCTGGATGTGCCTCTCTTTGTGACAACACCTTCACCCTCGCAGAGGTCAGGGAACGGGACCATTTTTGGGAAAGGGAGTAGAAAATCTCAGTTCTGCAGCACGGTGGGATTGGGAGAAGGAGGAAACAAAACAAAAAAAAAAAAATGGAGCTGGGTTTTGCAGAAGTAAGGCAAAACTTTGGCATTTATCGAGCAAATTATGTGCTGGGAAGGGGCTGAGTGCCCGAGTGGCTGTGAGGGGATCCTGGAGGGGGCCTGGGATGGTTGAGATGCTCCAAGGCACAGCAAAGGGACAGGAGGAAAGAGCCACGCAAAGGTGTGAATTCAGCCCCCACAGCCCCGCCAGTCCTGCTCATTTCCTCCCAAAATAGGCTCTAAACGCTGTGAATCACCCAATTCCCAATTTAATTCACAGAGTTATTCGAGGGAGGGAGAACAACAGAGGAACGTCTGTGCTGGTGAGATACACCGGGACCCAGATATTGAACACGGGTTTAGAGCAAATTAAACTTTTTTCCCTTTCCTCACTGACAAGGATCTCCAAACAACAGAGTGGCAGGAAATAAAAGCATTTAGCAACACCTCAGTGGCTGTTTTTTCCCAGCCAGCTGCTCGAGCAGGGTTTTGATCTGCCCAGAGGTTACAGCTGACTGGTTGTGCTAATGTCGTCTCCAAAAAAAACCAAAACATCAAAGCAGCTCTTCTGGAAAGCACAAACATCCATTTATCCCCTCCTGGTGTCATGGAATGGCCTGGCTTGGAAAGGGCCTTGGAGATTTCCTTGTTCCTTGCTGAAGGGACACCCTCCACTATCCCAGGGTGCTCCAATCCCCTCCAGCCTGGCCCTGGATGCTTCCAGGGATGCAGGGGCATCCTTTGGGAAATCCATTCTGGGGCCTCCCCACCCTCACAGGGCAGAATTCCTCCCCAAGATCCCATCTAAAGACTCCAGTTTGGACGGGGGGGAGCTGAGGATGGGTGAGGGAAGGCTGGCTGCAGCTTTGGGGATTCTCCTGGATTCCAATCCCACCCTGGCAGCTCCTCAGGATGGGGATGAGGCCCTGCCTTGCTGCCAGCTCAGGCACAGCGAGGATCTCTGTGCTGAAAAACGACTTTGTGGCAACTGTGCCTTGACAAACTCCCTGCCAAAAGCCAGGGATTCACACCCAGCAGCTGGATTTGCACAGGATTCCCCGTGATTTGACTCAGACAAAGTGCTGGGGAGGCCACTTGGACTTGCTGCTTCTCTGCATGGGCTCATTAATTAAGGGCTCATCTGAGAGCATCCCACGGCTCTCTCCCGCGGTGCCCGGGCTGTTCAGAGCTGCTGCTGCTCTTCCAGGGCTCTCCAGAACTCCCAGAGTCAGGAGCAGCTGCTCCAAACGGAGCTGGGATGTGGCAGAGCAGCTCCAGCACATCCCAGCTCGTGGTGCTGCAGCAAATCCGCTTTTTTCCCTGCCATCGCCCCCCTCTGATTGATCAGACAGCAGCAGCTCCGAGCACTGCGGGGCTTTTTTGGGAATGTTTGGTTCATTCAGCGGCTGAGTCACGCTGGGGAGAGGCAGCTCTGGTACCGGGGATGAAGGAGGTGGGGAAGAATAAGGGGGAGGCAGAAATATCCACCTAAAAAGAGCATTTCAGGCCAAAAAAGCGTAATTTTCCGTGATCGTGCTCCATTTAGGATTACATACTGAGGTAAAAATAAGTCCCTAAATACCAGGCTGGGGCATTTACAGCCCAGGCTTGGAGATACAGATCCCCAGAGCAAGGCAGATCATCATCTGCCACAATTCCAAGCACAAAATCTGCACACTCCTAGATTTTCCTCTCAGTGCTGCTCTTTTTTTCCAAGCCCTCTCACGCAGTGCCACAAAAATCAGACCTAATGGTGCAATTTTGGGGCAGTCAGGGATCTCTCCCTTCCCTCCTGCAGCAGGGATGCATTTTTTTGCTGCTTCCCCCCCTTTTCTGCATTAAAATTGGCTGCCAACCCAAAAGCAGCCGTGGTGTCACCTGGGTGGGACTTTCAGGCATCAGGGGCTTGGACATTCCTGCTCTCAACTTCTTCCCCTCCTGTCCTTAGCAAGAAATTTCCACTAATCCAGCATTTCCCACCTCTCTCCCCTCCAAACCTATCAGACAGATGCTGCTGGGAGTGAATTCCTAAAAAACCCCCAATCCAGCTCCTTCATTTTCTGAAGCTTTGAGTTTAATTAGGCTCATTCTGCACCTGTCTTGATGACACGTGAAGGAAATTAATGGGACCAGCAGCCATCCCAGACTTCCCTGTGGCCTGTGGGAGCTTCCAATTACTCCCAGGATTGGGCTGTGTCAGGGAGAAGAAGAAAGGACTTTAATTATTGACCCTGCTGTGCTGGGGGACAGCAGGGAAATGGAGATTTGGCTGCCTCACATGATCAGCACTTGGAGAGGGACACGGCAAAGGCTGTCAGGAGCAGATAAATTCCAAGCGTGGAGCCTTCCACAAAAATCACAGGTGGAAAATGAGCCCAAGCAGAGCTGCAGAAGTTCAGGGGAGAGCTGGTGATGCAAAACCCAGCCCTAGAACAGAGCATCTGAGCAGCCACAGGCACACCTGTCCAGGTAAAACTCCTGAATTCCCTCCCCTTGGCTTTAATCCCACACAACTCCAGTGACTCTGGTGGATGCACGACCTTGAGGGTGAGAGAGAAGAGGGATGATGTGCAAGAAAGAGCACAGACATCGATATTTCCTTGATGAAAGACGCTTTCCTCCAGTAAAACCCTTTTTCATCAACACAAGAAAAGAAGGAGATGAAAAATAAAAGCAAGAGGTTTGTTACTCTGGGTTTTTACGGGTATCTGGTAGGTTTCATGGGAAGTGTTTGGCTGCTGCTGAAGCAGGGCAGGAGAGGGGATTTGTCAGGTCTCGGTGAAGGCAGGTGTGTGTTCCCAGCACACAGGTTCCCTGGAGCTGCTCCCCTCCGGGCAGAGGGCCCTGCCTGCCAGCCCTGCCTGCCTCACATTGCCCAGGGCTGTCCCAGCACCGTGGGCTGGGCCCTGCTGGAGACACCCAACATCCACTCTGCAGTTAGCAGGACTCAGCCTCTTCCTTCCCCTCCCTGTCCCAGCTACTTCCCTGGGTCAGCTCGAGGTGTCACTGCAGCTTTCCCCACCCTCTTGGAGCACAGGACAGTTAAAACCGAGACCAAGACTAAAGCTCTGTGCTCATGAGCCCTCTGCACCAGGAAGGCAACTTCATCCTGCACACCCAGAGCTCCACAGGTCCAAGCCTTGTACATTTAATTATTGGTATTATCTCCAAATGTGGCCACCACCTTCTCTCAAAGCTCTGAAGGAAGCTGGAGGTGAAACCATTTCCCATTTTCCCAAATCCCAGAATGGTTTAGGTTGGAAGGGACCCGAAAGTTCATCTCATCCCAAACCCTCTGCCATGACCAGGGACACCTAAACCAGGATTCTCCACAGCCTGTCCAGGGACACCTAAACCAGGATTCTCCACAGCCTGTCCATGGACACTTCCAGGGATGGGGCAGATTCCTCATTGCAATCATAGATCCCAGCATATCTCAGTTCCCAGTTTCTCCCTTCCCTCCTGGAATGGATATTAAATATCTCAATTTTCTGTGCTGGTTTTGGCTGGAATGGAGTTGATTTTCTCTCAGCACATGGAGCTGGAGGGAGGAGAAGGAGGAGAAGACACAGGGGATATTCAGAGCCCATCCTGAGCATGGCTGAACACCTGATGCTGGAACATGCAGAATGAATTCCTTGTTTTCCTTTGCTTTCCTGGCTTTTGCTTTACCTATTAAACCATCTTTAACTCATCCCACGAGTTTTCTCACCTCTCCTCCTCCTCCACTCCTCTCCCCCATCTCACCCTGGGGGCCGAGCTGAATTTCTGCCCGGGGTTAAACCACGACGTGTTTTTGGAGCCACACGAAAACAATGAAGGCTGGGAGGATTTGTAGGTGGATGTGACATGTGAAGGACAATTTCACTCAATCCTCCAGCTGAATGATGCCTCTTTGGCTAATTAGCAGCAGATATTTTTAAACAGATTGGTCCCTCCGGCTGAGGGCAACTCTGAGGTTGAAATCAATCCTGTACGAGCATTATATTAATTTCAGAGATCTTTGTCTCTGTGGACAAAAGCCCCACTGTCTTCCTGTGAGCGTTGTGATGATGAGACCATTAATATTAGATAATTATGGCTTTGAAAGATTAAATGAAAAACGGTGGTGAGGAGGAAAAGGCATCGTGTTAAATAAAACTGCTGCCCGTGTAGGCTGCTAACACTCCTCTGCTGACAGACTCAGACTGAAACAATCAAAGCAAGGCGAAGGGAGAGGTGGTTTCTGTGTCTGTCCAAAGAGACAGAGGCACAGCTCCGAGGCAGGGAAAACAGAGTTAATCACACAGAAAAGGCATTTCATTGATCCCAGCAGAAACCCGGCCCCTTGGTCCTCAGAGCCTTTTGTTTTCGCACAGAACCTTCCTCTGCAGGGTCTCGGGGGCAGCATCTGTGCTAGGGACAGCTGCAGGGCATCAGAATATCCTGAGATGGGAGGGACCTCCGGGATCACCAATCCAGCTCCTGCTGGACACCCCAAAATCCAGCCCTGTGCCTGGGAGTGGTGTCCAAACCCTCCTGGAGCTCTGGCAGCCGTGGGGCTGTGACCACTCCCTGGGGCAAGAAACTTTTCCTGCTGTCCAACCTAATCCTCTCCTGACACGGCTCCACTCTCCCTCCAGCCCTGGCCACAGCACAGGGGGACAGCTGGGCAAGCCCAAGCCTGAACTTGAAATAAAGCACCCGAAACTCCAAACAAGAGCCAGAACAATCCTCAGAGCTGGGGGGGTGAAGGAAGGATGGGTGAGGGAAGGATGAGGAGGTGGCACTGGATGAGGCTGAGGCAGGAAGGAGAATTTTCACAGCAAGGAGCAGGAGCACGGCCCTGCCCACAGCTCCTCTCCACACCCAGAGCTTGGCAAAGGGAGAGCAGAGCTTAAAAAATAAAATAAAAACAAGCCAGGAAGCAAATCCCAGCTCACTCCAGGAGTGCCCCCCTTTGCTTTAAGCATCCTACATCCTCCTTTCTCTCCTGACCAGACTGGCACTGCTGCCTTGGATGGCTCCAAACCCCACAGTGAGGCCCCAGCACTCCAAATATCCCTGACATTGCCACGTTCCTGCCCTAGAATTTCAGATTTGTTCAAGATTGTTGCCTGGCACCCCCTGGATATGCCCAAACTCGGTAGAAACATCACTTCAAAGAGGCACAGGCCAACCTGTCCACGCCTGTGTCTTTTGCCAGCACAGGGCAGATTTTATTTGCCAGCCCAGCCCCATTCCAGAGGCAGGTTTTCCTCTTCCTCCCTCTTTTTCTTTGGCTCGCTCCGACGGAATTTTATGAATATAAAAACCTTTCCAGTGTGTAATAAGCAGAATCCTCTTAGAGCAAATCTGACAGGCACTGAAGGTGTCTTAATGGATGTATTATTTCAAATGTTGCCTTCTGTTTGAGAGCTGGCAAGCAGAGGGAGGCGTAATTACAGGGTGCTGGGGACATTGTGCAGCTGCCCTTCCTTCCCTCCTCTCCCATCCAGATTATTTCCCCTCTGTGACCTTTATAATCTTGCTCTGATCTGGATCTGAGAGAAAAGTTGTGACCCTTTGATGAGCAAGGTAAAAGAGTTTGTGTGCGCTAAATTCATTTTCTTCTCCTTTAAAAAAAAAAAAAAAAGTTCTTAAATAAGGCTCAACCAAATCCTTTAAGCCAGTTGCTTTTATCTATTTTTATATGGAATTTAAGGATTTGTGTCTTTTTTTTCCCCACCTCTCTGTCGGTTCCTTTTTGATTGAATTACATCAGGAGCTGGGAGTTGCAGCCTTCACTGGAGCTGTAGTAAAACTCCAAAATCACAGAAGCTGTGACAATTTCAGTGGGTGAGGATGCAAAATTCTCCTTCACCCTCCTCAGCATTAATATTTCAGTGCACATTTGGCTTCCAGGCTGGTGAGAGGCTGCATTTCTCCAGCCAGGAATGCCCAGGCTTCCAGGCTATGCATGGCCAGTCATTCCTTCAGCCCTGGGTGGAGAAAATTGTGTTTGTAACAGATTTTGGAGCTTCATGGCTTGGGCAAAGCTCCTCCCTTGAGGAACATTATGTCAACAGATTCTCATCAAGCCCCTAATTATAATAATTAGAGCAGGATGATCTGGAGTTAACAAGCATGGTGCCTGTGCTGGAGAAGCCACTTCCTTCTCCTTCATTGCCCTCACTCTGCTCCCACAGCAGCCCCCAGGCAGATCCCTCTCCCTTTTCTCTGGGGGATTCTGGCAGCTGGGATGCTTCCCAAGGGGAGAGGGATCCCCAAGTTATCCCAGCTCCTTAATGGGGATAAATCAGGGGCTGTCCGAGAAAAATTATGAAATACGTAATTAGAACTAAGAAAATAAGAAAAGTTCTTCATAATAAATAAGAACATTTCTTAATTAGAATTAAGAAAACCTCCTGGGCTTGGCCACTTTGCTGGGATGAGTTGGGGATCTCGGATTCCCTGGCCCTGACCAGCCCCTCTTGATTCTGATGGGGCAGATGAGGTCCTGAGCACACAAAAAGCCATAATTCCCAGAAAATCCCTTCAACAGGGCAAGATAAACGCTGGCAGTGCCCAAGGCCAGGCTGGACAGGGCTTGGAGCAGCCCGGGGTAGTGGGAGCTGTCCCTGCCCGTGGACCTGGAGGAGCTTTGAGGTGCCTCCCACCATCCCTCCTCCTGTCTGCTGCCCCCTCGGGAGGCACAGTCCCACCTCCCCATCCTGCTCTCCCTGCAGGGCTGCTGCAGCCTGAGGAGGGGGAGGGAAGCCCCCAGCTCGGGGACACGTCCTGAGGCACAGCCAGCCCTGGTGCCACTCCACACCTCCCCGTGCTCCAGAAGCAAATCTGGGGGTGACCTGTTTGCACATGGGGTGCGTGCTTGGGAGCTGACAGAGAATTATGGGATGGTTTGGGGGTGGAAATGACCTTAAAAACCATTTAATTCCACCCCTTCCATGGGGACAGACACCTTCCCCCCTATGCCAGGATGCTCCAACACCTGGGCACTGCCAGGGATGGGGCAGCCACGGCTTCCCAGGGCCTCGCCGCCCTCTGAGCAAAGAATTTCCTCCTCAAATGCAACCTAAACCCGAGCAAAGCCTTGGATTAGAAAGCAAACCTGGCTGCTGAGCAAAGCAAGGCCGAGCCCAAGGATCTGTCACCTGCACTCAGAAATGCAGGGAGGTGAAAGAATAGATGCAGAAACACCACTTCATCCTCATTCTCGAGATTTCAGTGAGGAAGTGGCAGGTAAGACAGGTAAAATGATGATAATTTTCCTTTTCTTTAGTTCTTTCCCCATCCTCCCCTCCCCCCCACAAAAAAGACTCATAGAAAAAAAAGGAAAAAATCTCAAAGCTAAAAAAAAAAAAGCACCTTTTCTCCATTAAGCTTATTGATGGTCTCAGCAGACCACAGCAAGATCAAAGAGAGAGAGGACAAAGCTGCAGCTAATTAAAGAAACAACTGAAGATGAGACAAATATCAGGAAAGAAGACAAAAGCCTGGCAGAGATGGGGACAAAGCCACCCCCAGATGACAGAGGGCAAAGCCTTCAGCATCCAGGAGGCTGCAGGGAGCAAACATCGGGGTGAGAACAAAATCTCAGCCTAAACCCTGTCCTAGGGTCGAGCTAAGATCCCAAATCCTGCACCAGGAAAAGCGTGGATCTAGCAGGGAATGTGACAATTCCAGGCCCAAAGGGCTGCTCCAGAGCTCACCAATAATCACAGGTTGAGCCTCCCCTGATCTCAGAGCTGCTTTACCCATCCCTGCTTTGGGGTCAGACATTTTCAGGGAGGTTTGGGATGTGCCAGGAGAGGGCCACTGCAAGGGAATTGTGGTTTTAGGGCCATTTGTTTAAGGCTTGGTTCTTTCAGAGGTTCTGAACAGCTCCTGTCACATCAGAAAAAAGCAGGACAAGGAACATGGTGTCCCAGCAGTGTTCTGGGGGCTGTCTGAGGATCACCAGAACAAGATGAGGATGAGGGCACGGCTGTTCCAAGGTGTTTGGAACTCCTGGCTATTGGCAAACACTGGCACATCCCTCTTGAAATAAATCCATCTCGCACGCAGCTGCTCTCACACATGGATGAACCTGCACAAATGCTCAGATAAATTCAAATTAGGGGAAAGGCTTTATTGACATGGCAGGCACTACAAGCACTGCCAAAACACGAGAGGAGAAACCTGTCAGGGGGAGATAGGATTCAGCAGCCAGGCTGAACGTGCAGCCCTTCACCTGCCATGGGAACGGGGGGAAAAATGGCAGAAAAAGTGGGGAAAATGGCAGAAAAAGTGGGAAAAGCAGCCCTGAGTCACCCACTGTGCCAGGCTGAGCTGGGGCACTCCTCATCCCTGGCACCCACTGAGCACCCCAAGCCAAAAGCACCTTTCCTTGTTCTGGAATGCTCCTTCATCCCTCCAGCACATGGCTCCCTTCCCTGAGGGGTGTTTGCCCCCATCACACATTCCTGTCTGCTCTCGCTGCCTCTCTCCAAACCTTGGCAGAGCTGCTGCAGAAGGGGCACGGGTGGGTTCTGCACTCTCTGGAGGGTCTGCACCCAGCTGAGAGCAGCATTTCGGGAGGATTAGGGTGCTCCAGGCTGTGAGAGGTGTGGGTGGGAAGAGCTGGGAAGAGTCCAGCAGCTCAGGAGTGAATCACTCAGGAATGGGATGGAATTTGCCTGCGGGCTGAGAGGGCGCAGATGAGGGAGATGGTTGTGGCTGGGAAGGAATCCTCCCCAAGGGACCTTGGCAAGGGAAAGGAGGCCAAAAGCAGGAATTCAGGGAATGTGCTGCTGCTCACACTTATGGAAACAGAACAGTCCTCAAGTCCCTACAAACTGCAGGCTGGAGGGGGCCCTGTGCTGCCTCCTGAGCTCCAGGGGATCCGGGACTCAGCTCCATTCCCAGCATGGATGAGCAGAGGAACCCCAAGGGTGCCTTTGCTGACCCCTCCAGCTCCACAACAACATGAAAATTCCTGGACTGGGCCAGGCTGTGAGCCCTTTGAGCCATTTTTTCATCCCAAAATGCCAGCAAATAGCACGGAACTCAACACGTAAACAATGATTCCAGGGGTTGTGGAGAGCAGGGAGCAATGATGCCAAGAGACTTCATTTTCTGCATCCCCAGTTAAAAACTAAAGTGTAGGAGCTCAAAGTGCACCTTGCTGCCTGCTGCACACACTGACCTGTTCTGCACCACCAGGATCGTGGTGCTTACAGGGAAATGCAAGTTGATTAAAAAAAAAAAAAAAGACTTTTAAAAGCTTTAGATAAAGTATTAGAATGAAATAGCTTTCCATCCCAAACATCCCCAGGAGCTGCCTCCACAGGTGACTGCCAAGGAGACAACCTTGGTTAGCATTAAACCATCAGCTCTGCAAATAAAACTGGGTATTTATGAGCTAGATTTCCCCTCCTCCCCAAATTTGCCGTGAGTGTGCCTCAGTTGTGAAGTCACTGGTGACTCCAGGCTCATCCCTGGGCTGGAGATGTCCCTCCCAGGGCTGCCTTCCTGCTCCTTTTGTCCCAGGGCACAGAGTGACTTTGTGACAGCCAGGTCACAGCTCGCTCTGTGCAGACAGAAATACCCCAGAGAGCTGAGGCTGGGCAGAGGGGCAGGTGTGGGGCAGCACTGCAGGGAAACCCCTCCTGAAGGGAAACCCCTCTGGGGAATGCTGTGGGATGTCCCAGCAGGAGAGAACCCTGTGCTTCCGCAGGAACCACCCCAGCTTTAGCACCCACCCTCCCCACTCCCCTCGGGGTGCTGCCCACGGGCAGTGAGGGTGCTGCCCACGGGCAGTGAGGGTGCTCCTCAGCACTCCTGCACTCCCCAGGCGCTGCTAAACACAGCCCTCACTCCCTGCAGCACCCGGGAGGAGCTCAAAGGGGCCAGGCCGGGAGGGAAGGAGGGCACAGCATCCCTCTGAAAGCACGGAGAGGTTTTAATTAGGTGGCGAGATGCAATTACTCATCCTGGAGCTTTGCCAGCCACCATCCTTGCGGAAGGGCTCAGGTCTGGGTGGACAGAAGGGCCGGGGACCTTGGGTGACATCTGTGAGGACACTTGGCTGCCCTGGCCAAGGACAAGGGGACACCGAGGGTGGGCAGGGGACATCCCCCTGCAGAACAGCAGCAGGACAAAGGGAAGGGCAGCTCTGATGGAGCAGCACAGGAATGCACTGATTTGTGTCCAGCACGGCGGGGAGAATCAAAGGGGAGACTGCAGACCTCATTCCCTCCCCGGGCACAAAATGCTGAAGAGTTTGGGTTAAATGGTGGACTTTAACATGCTGATACCCTGACTCTCCCAGAAAAATCTCCCAGCTGCCTCTGCTCCCTGACTCCCTGTTCAATGTCAGCTCTTCCACTACGCTTCTACAGAGCAGCAGAATATTGGGAAAGCTTTCCTTAATCCAACAGAGAGGACTCCACATCCCTGGAAATGTCCAAGGCCAGGCTGGACAGGGCTTGGAGCAGTCTGGTCTACTGGAAGGTGTCCCTGCCATGGTCCTTGAGGTCCCTTCCAAGCCCAACCAGTCTGGGATTGTGATTCTATCCCAATTTCAGCTCAGCACAAGGGGAGCATTTGACGTTGCAAGGAGCAGCATCCACTTCTGCCTGCTCTGTTCAGGTAGAATTGAAATGAAATGCTGGCTAAAAGCCCCAGGAGGCAGCCAGGCAGCCCACCTCCATTCCCATGGGAAGGTTTGAGTTAGAGGAGCTTGTGTTGCCTTGGCTGATTGCAATTACACCATGCGCTGGCTGGCTGGAAATAAAATGAAATTGCAACAGAGTTCCAGCTTTAATTGAAATTTCCTGGGATCTGTTATTACACGGCAGCGATTGTTCTGCAGCACTAATGAGCCTTTGCTCAGATGATTATCCAAGTGTCTCTCCAGTTGCTATTTCATTATTGTATTATTAATGATCAGATAGGATTGTCACAGCTGAGACGAAACCTGAACATCAGACAGCAGCCAGAGCACACAGACACTGCCTCGACACATCCCCTGCTCTGCTGCTGCGCCAGCACAACATGAATACCAATTTTTTTGGGGGGGGTGGGAGAAGGATTTGATATTTATTGGTACTTTGCTCTTCTATTCTGTAGGAATTCTGCCAGCCCGATGCTATTTTGGGTCCAGTTGGGAAGACTGGTGCCCTCCAGACTTTGTCTTTCAAGTCTTTTGTTATTTCTTGGTTCGGGCGTTGAAGGCTGAAGATTTTAATTTGGCCATTCAGTGAAACAAGGGCTGTCACCTCCCCATTTCCTCATGGACATCAAGAGCCTCCAAGATTCCCCCTGATTAATCCTGGCCTGGATTAATCACTGGAAGAACTTCAATTTTTAGGAGCTGCTTCCCCATTCTGCAGCTTGGCAGGAATTCAGAGCCCTCTGTCCTTCCCCAGACCGCCCTGAGTGGGACCAGGCAGGACCCTGGAGCTGTTCATTTTGGGGAGATTCCCAGGGTTTGGCAGGACAGAGAAAACCCTGGCTCGGTGCAGCCCCAGGTGCTTTGGGGAGCAGCTTTGCCCTGCCCCCAGGAGTGGATTTGGAGGGAGAGATGCTGCTGGAAGGACACAGGGACATCTGGGCTGTGTCACCTCTTTGAGGTGCATCCAGCTTCCCCCTCTCCCACTGCTGGATCTCTGATGGACACGAAGCAAAGGAGTGACCCATGTGCTCTGTAGGGTCTCCCCATCCCAAAACACCACAAAATAAGAAGGTTTTCCCCAGAAAAACCCTTCAACGGGGGAAGATAAACCCTGGCAGTGCCCAAGGCCAGGCTGGACAGGGCCTGGAGCAGCCTGGGGTAGTGGGAGCTGTCCCTGCCCGTGGAACTGGAGGAGCTTTAAGGTCCCTTCCAAGCCCAACCATCCCATGACTCTGTGATAACCTCACAAAGGCACCAAAAAAGGGATATTTTGGATATTTTCCTATGCCTGAAATGCCTGTTTCACTTTCCAAGAGGGATAAACCCCATCCAGCCCTCCCTGCTCCTCATCCTTCCCAGAGCAGCCAGAACACCTCCAACAGGAGGCACCCCCAAACAACCCCACCAGCCCTGCCCGTGTCCCTGGGCTGCTGCAGATCCCTAAAATACTCAATTATTTCCACTTTTGGCCACAATCCAAGAGTTCTGCTTTTGCTGGCTTGTATTGGTTTGGAATTTTTTTCTCCCTAATTTCACAGGCTGCTTTTTGCTGGCCCAAATCGCTTCTTCCAGTGACTTCAGACATAAAAAGGGAGCACAAGTTCAACGCTGGAGCTGGGTGACATTTCAGTTTCCTTGTGAAATGTATCCAGAACCAGAAAAGGAACAGTTTTAAACCAGCAGGAAGCAACTACAAAAATCAGGGTGAGTTGAGGGAAGGTTTGCAGTCAGCAGAAGAATCTGTAAAAAATTCAGAACTGCCAAACCTTTATTTATTTTTGTCACTGCAATCACTTTTAATTTCTTTTCCTAAATTATTTTTTTTTTCATCCTGCTGCTCCTACTTAAGCCAAATGTGATGTTAACCCATGAGTGAAAGATAACAGCTCCCTTGGGGCTGCCTGAGTGCTTCAGCCTCTATTAATTTTTTACTGGGGCTTTGCTGCCCAAGATCCTGAGTGTGCGTTGGTAATTGGACCAAAAAAAAAAAGCTGATTTCCATAATATTTGGATTTATTTGAAATAAATATTCCAATATTTGGATAACCTTCTCCACCCAGCTTTGCAGGAAGTTTTGCTGTCTTTATGGAGGAAAATCCACTGGGTAAGTGCTTGGTATTGTTCTTAGTGCTGGGAAAAGACAATTTAAATGTCCAGGAATAATTTCCATAAAATGCCAGCAGAGACTCCTGCTCTTCTTTCCCTCCTTTCTCACAATCACACCACACACCATTAGATCATTATGGTCTATCAATTTGTCAGATTTCAGCAATTTCTTTCTTTAAGGCTCCACGATGAGAAGCCACTAAAAAGGCCTAAAACTGGAGAAAAATCATTTCGCAAAAACAATTGCTCCATTTGGATGTCAAAACACACAATATTCTCCTCCTTGGGAAGAACATTTTCTAAAAAATCACATCCCCCTCAGCAGCAATCATTTCCCCCTGTGATTCTGGCACTTTGTGGTCGTGGATATCTTTCCTGGGAGTGATAAAGGAGCTTTAATTTCTGTTGTTTGATTTTTGAGAGGCTCCACCTTAAATCCTCGCCCGTTTCAGAGGTTCCTGTAAACTTCTTTAATCTGCATATGCACACATGGACTCACACACATTGCTGGGAGCTGGCTGAGATTGGAGAGGGAGGTTTCAGCAGCTCCTCCTTTCCCAGCTTCCCAGGAAATCCCCATCCCGGGGTGCATCAAAGCAAGAGTGCCCAAAAAGAGGCGGATTCTCCCCATTTCCTCTGCTCTTGTGAGACCCTCCTGTGTCCAGTAAAAACATGGATCTGTTGGGATGAGTCCAGAGGATGCCACCAGGTTGATCACAAGGCTGGAGGAACTCTCTCATGGAGACAGGCTGGGGAGGAAAAAACTCCAAGGAGAGCTCAGAGCCCCTTCCAGAGCCTGCAGGGGCTCCAAGAGATCTGGAGAGGGACCTGAAACAAGGGATGGAGGGACAGGAGAAGGGGGAATGGCCCTAAAATGAAGGAGAATTTGTTTAGATTAGAAATTAGGAATTCTTTGAGGGTGGGCAGGCCCTGGCACAGGGTGCCCAGAGAAGCTGTGGCTGCCCCTGGATCCCTGGCAGTGCCCAAGGCCAGGCTGGAACTCCCTGGGATAGTGGGAGGTGTCCCTGGCCATGGATGGGGTGGGACTGGATGAGTTTTGAGCTCCCTTCCACCTCAAACCACCCTGGGACTGTGGGATTCCAACCCTGGCTGCTGCCAGCAGCAGCTGAGCTGTCCCCAGGCCTGGGTCTGGGCTCCCAGACCTCTCCCTGCTGAGCTGCAGGGCAGTGGCTGCCGTGCCCAAGGGCCCTGGGACCGGCTCAGCACGAAATGAAGACGTGATGAGGAGACAACACTGTGTTAAATCCTGGCCCAGGCTGAGTCCCAGGGGAGGAGAGCAGCCCTGCTCCATGACTCCAGCTAAATGTGCTTTCTCCACGTTCTCCAGGCTATTCCCTGCATCCCCAGGCCATTAGCAAGCCGTGCTGGCAGGTCAGGGAAGACAAAAAGGTCCCTGTAGCTCCCATCTGCCCCAGCAGAAAGGATGAGCTGATTATGTTCTACATTCAATCTCCAGAAAGAATCAATCTGTAATTAAGAGACTCCTCTCCCACCCCTCTGTCAGGTTTTTGCCTCTTCTCCCCTTCCACCCCCACCAAACCTTCCAGCACGAAGTCAATTTAATGAGATTTCTCAGTAACAAATGACCAGTTTGTAATAATTATATTTTCTTCTGCAATTGCTGTAGAAATGATTTAAAGCAGAGAAGGCTCCAATTTATTAAGCATCAAATTTTCTGTGGTGAACTTTTAACTACGAGAAGAGCCTGGAGACTGAGGGAGCTCTCCTCCCGATCAAGATGCTTTGCCTTGGCCCTGAAATATTGATGGTTTGGAGATCAAGATTTGACTCCTTGATGAAAATAAATGAATCCTGTGTCAGGCAGAGCCCAGCTGCATGTTCTACCCTTTCACCAAGGCTTGTGGCCAGGGGAGCGGGGTAAGAAGTGGTGCAGGGAACAACAAACCCACCCTGAAGCTGTTCCATTTTTCCCAGTTAATATTTGCAGGTGAAGGTTTCAGAGGCTGTCAGGGGAAAATCCAAAGCCAAAGGAGCTCAGCTGGGGAAGTCCTGGGCTGACAGGGATGCTGAGAACTCAACATTCATCCTGAAAAGCATCAAACTCGTGGCTCCTAAACCTTGGAAAACCAAAATCCTGCTTCAGCTGTGCTCCCAAGTGTTTGCAGCTCATCATCTGACTGAATTTCGGGGGGAAAACCTTCAAGGGGAGGATTTATTCCCTCAGGACACAGCTCTGCTCTGCAGGAACCTCCACACTGACAACGTTCCCTGTCCACTGGAGTTTCACAACCTTGGCTTCCCACCCTGCCAGTCAAATTAAACTCTTATATGTCCAAAATCTCCTCAATTTTTTTTTTTTTTTCCACCAACCTGCCATCTGGACTTGAGGGACAACATCTGGGGGAGGCTTAGAACAACAACCCAGCTTTAATCCTTCATTGAAAACTTACTTTATTGGCTTTGATACACCACAATTCTCAAGTTCTGCAATCATTTCTGCCCTAGAAAGACACCACAACTAAATGAGTTATCTAAAGCTCAGGAAGAAGTGAGAATTCAAACTTTTTTCAACTATAGCACTGTCTCAGCAGCTCCCTAATTAGTGGAAGTTTCATCCCATTTTGTACCTGGAGAACAGCAACAACAGAGCAGAAAGGATCTTGCCTGGAACTTTTTCTGGTTAGACAGGAAAGTCCCCAGGGCCTGGTTTTAGTCAGAGTTCCCCCAAATTTCCTGTGCAGTCAGGGCCCTCCTGGGACTGCTGCAATCCATAATTAATAAAGGAAGAAGAGGATACAGGGAGCTGAACTTTGAGATCCCTGTGGGGAAGATGCAAGGCAGCATTAAACCAGGAAGGTGATGGAGAGAAATGAAACCAGAACCTGAGGGTGAAATCTGGAGAGGTGCACCTTTCTTGATTTAAAATGCAATGATTTGCTGGGTGGGGGGATAAGAAACATCTAAAAAAAAAAATCCCAAAACCAATTCCCTCCAAAAAAAACCCCAAACCCAAAGGCTGCAGCATCCTGAGACCTCCCAAAACCAAAGTTCACAGAACCCCAGAGTGGGTGGGAAGGGACCACAGAGATGATTTAGCTCAAACCTGACTCTGTTACAATTTGGGGTGAGTTTGGAAACGGCCCCAGGCTGTGCCAGGGGAGGGTCAGGCTGGGAATCAGTGGGAATGTCTCCGTGGAAAAGGTTCTCCAGCTGTCCCTGTGGAATGCATGGAAAGCCATGGGGAAATTCCAACCCAGCAGGGCCATCTTTGCTAAAAATGAGGATTTTCAAGGAGTTTGCTTTCCTTTTTTAGAGATATCCATGGCAGCTGATCCTTCCTCTCTTTCCCTGTCTCCCAGGGTGCAGGGAATGGGTGCAAACACTGGAATTGGGCAAAACTGGGGAGACAGAACAAGCCTTGCTCACGGGGGAAGGGATGATTTTAATGAGATTTCCTTCTATTCCATGAAAGATGATGAAAAATCACCGTGCAAAGCTGCTGACAGGGAGGGGGTGCTGACTTTGGCCTGTGGCATCCATGGAAAAACAGCTTTTCCACACCTCCCAGAGACAGAGCAGGCATGAAAGAGAAAAGCAGGGATGGAAGGGGCTGGGTAAATTGGCACCATTTGATTTTTTTCTCTGATTAACACCACTGAAAGACACGGCCAGGAGTTTTAACCTGCACGTTGTTTACCCAGGGCTGTGGAAATCCAGCTTTCCTTTCAAAGCACACTTGTTACACCAACCTCCAGCGAGCCTAAAAAACCTGTTAATTTAATTAATTATCCCTGGTAAATGGGGCCCTGAGGGCTCCCAGAGGTAAAATGCATCTTGGCAAGGAAACAACAGAACTGACAGGAGCATCTGCCTCGCAGAGAATTACAGTGCCCACCTCGAGATGTTAAATGGAGCAGCAGCCAGGTGTCCCTGCTCCTTCCCCGAGTGCTTCCCGTGGCAAAAATACTGAAAATTCCACTTTTAGGCAGCTTTTTGTGTGCTCACATCCACTGCTCGCCAGCTCTGTGTGCATTCACGTGGGTCACACGCTCAAAAATCAGCGTTCCGTGTGTCTGGCTTGGAAATGTCTGCACACAACCACGTCCTGCTCTGGCAGGTTTGGGTTAAGAGCATCAATTTTTGCTTTTTAACGAGATAAACTCAGTCACATCCAGGGAAAGGGACTTAGGGGTCACCCAGCACTTGTCAAGAGCTGAGGGATAAAAGTGATGCTTGTTTTAGCCACTTTGGGGGGAATCACCAGGGAGTGGGAGGAGTAAATCAGGCGAGTCCCAGCCTCTTCAGGGAAGCTTTGCCAGTGTTTGAGAGCTGAAGATGCAGCTCAGAGCCCTTGGCAAGGCCATTTTACACATTATCTGCAAAGATCTCGGCTCCTTTACCTGGAGGAAGGTGCCACAGGTACCCTAAAGGCCCTGCTTTATTGCTTTTCCTCATGCCCCATCCACACTTCGCTTATTTGAATTTAATTTTATTTATTTTGTACCTCTGACAAAAGAGGACACCAAATTGTACAACAATGCAAACATTTTAACAACTCCTGGTTCCCTGTTATCCTACAAAGCCTTAAGAAAACTTCCTCTGACCTCAGTCTTGCTGTCACTGGAGATTTTCTCATTCATAATTTCATATTTTTTACCACCAATACCTCCATGGCTGCAGTGGAAGTTCCACTTTAGCAACCCAGGAGCCCAACTGCAAATGACTGATTATCCCCAGCTTAACAAGCAAGAGGACAAACAATAAAAGAGCAAGGATAATGCATCATGAAATGTACTTTGTTCATTTATTTGACAACTGCAGTTTAGTTGTAATTAATTATGATAATACTTCATGGCACGCCAGTTCGTGTTCTGGAGGGTAATTTGTTCAAGTCTCAGCACACCAGGCCTGCCCTCCAGCCTCGTGCTGCTAAATTTTGACTGTTTAGGGGAAAAATCTGATATTTTGGGGGTGAGCACAGAGGACACTGTGGAAGGAAGGTAAAAATTAAAAGCTGCCCTGGGAAATCTGTCAGGGTTACAAGGACAGGGGCTTGGGCAGCTCTGTGCCTGGCACTTGAGTTAAATGTGGGGGTTTGCACAAATCTCTGTCTGTGAAGCCAACATGAAGCCACTGACACCATCGGAGCCGCTGCTGCCATCGTCACGCTCTGCATTTAGAACTCAGGATATTGCAATTACTGCCCAAACCCGACTTCTGGGCAGGGCCCAAGGGCAGCACTTGGTTCTCTATTCCCAGAATCATCACTTTGGAAGAGACCTTTGGGATCAGTCCGACCCCCAGCCCCATCAGCACCCCTGGACCACATGCCCAGGGACTCCAGCACCTCCCTGGGCAACTCATCCCAGTGCCTGGGCACTTTTTCAGTGGAAAACATTTTTCTGCTCTGTAATCTGATTTAAGGCTGTTTCCCTCTCACCCTCTCGTTTGAGTCGTGGCAGGAGAGACCAACCCACTGCAAGCTGCTCCAGGCACTTTAGGAAATGTCCCCTGAGCCTCCTCCTCTCCAGATTAAAAATCCCCAGTTCCCAGCTGCTTTCCAGACCTTGCACCAGCTCCATTCCTTTTTTTGGATGTTTATTTAAGGCTGTTTCCTCTCATTCTGTCACTGGAGTCGTGGCAGGAGAGACCAGCTCACTGCAAGCTGCTCCAGGCACTTTAGGAAATGTCCCCTGAGCCTCCTCCTCTCCAGATTCAACCTCCCCAGTTCCCAGCTGCTTTCCAGACCTTGCACCAGCTCCATTCCTTTTTCTGGGATGTGCTCCAGCCCCTCAATGTCCTTCTGGAAGTGAGGGCCCCAAACCTGAGCACAGCACTCAGGAGCAAATCCCCCCCAGCCCCACTGGGCCCCTTCCCAGCTGCAAACACCAGTGCTGCCAGCTCTGCCCCCTCTCAGGAGCACCCTGCACCCCCAAAATCCCCGAGTGCACCCCAGGGACCGCGTGGGGCAGCCCCTTCCTGCCTGCAGCATCAGGGAGAGCTGAGCAGTGCCAGCTCTCAGCTCTCCAACAGCCTCCCCAGCCCCTTTTTGTGCAGAAAATAAATTTTTGGTGACATTATTTGCCCCTGCACACGGATTCAGAGCTCAGTGGAAGCCTGGGGGTGCTGGGGGAGGACAAACAATAAATAATTGTGTCTGTCAGAGCACGAGCAGTGCTGGAGACAGCTCTGGTGCTTTCACACATTTCTCCTCCAGGCCTGCACAGGCTGGAATTGGATCAGCTTCACCCCGTGGGTTGTTTTCCTTGTTAAACCTGGCCTGGTTAGTCCTGGTCTGGCTGGCACAGAGGTTCTGTCTAAACCTGCACGGGGCTCTGGGCTCGTTCCAGCTCTGCCAGATCCAGTCCTTCCCTCCCAGACTGATTTCCTCTCCCCCTCCTCTCCCATGGAGGGGTCAAACACCTCTTCCCTCCATCCCCTCCCTGTGCTCCTCCCTAAACTTTGCTCAAGGAGGTGGAGAAGCATCCAAGGAAAAAGTCACCTGCCAGAGACACTCAATCACCCTGAGTTCCTCACCAATCAGCCCTTGAGAGAGGGGGAAAAATAACCTTTAAAACCAGAGTGAGACCAGCTCTGGGATTGCTCCAGACAAGCCTCCAAGCTCGGGAAATTCTCCGTTGTCAAATTCTGTGTGAGGGTTAAAAACTTCCTGATAGCAAAGTTGTCCCTGGAGTCCCACCTGCCCCTGCCCATTCACAGGTTGTGGCTGTTTCCATTTGTTCTTGCAGACAGGTTTTGGATTTTATCCTTGGATTTTATCCATTATCCTCATGGAAACAAAGGCATTGTCCAAAGGAAAGGGAAAAGAAAATCTGAGGCAGAGCTGCCTTCAGAAAATGTGAATTAACTGCAGGTTGAAGAGAAATGGGAGGGATTTGCTGAGCAATCAGTTCAGGATCCTTCTGTTTAATTATCCAATTCTTTAATGACCCTTCTAATAAGCTGCAGAAGTGTGGGTGTGTCTTTCAGAGAGTCACCATGGATGACACAGAAATCCTCTCCTCACAAAGCTCTGGGTGACCCAGGACAGCTCCTCGTGCCACAAGACCACACAAATCCGACCCAAGTGCACTCTGTGGTGCCTGGAACGAAACAGCAGCTGGAAATTTTGGATTTCTGCAGGAAGCAGGCTCCTGTCTCAGACTCTGCTGTCATTTTGGAGTGACCTTGATGAGCCCCTGATTTTCTTTCCCCCTCAGCACAATTCCTTTGCTTCACTTCTCTTCCCCAAATTTTCTGAGGGTTCTTTATGGTGGACCTGGGGAGCCTTAAGCTGTTCCCAAACCACAATTAATAATAAATAGAGTCAGCTTTTGGTAGAGCAGAATTATCAGGCTTCAGCAGGGATAACAATATCCAAATTATCAGGTGAAAGCCTTCTGGAAAAGCAATTAGATAATAACAAACCTGTGCCAGAGTCATCAAAGACTTTTCATGCTGGGCTAGAAAATCAGGACCCAAGAATGAATGGGACTGGATTGGATTAAATAAAAGAAATGTTCCAACCTCCTCACCAGCTCCTACGTGGAACTGGAGCTTTACAGAGCTTTGAAAAAGCAATCACAGTGTTTTGTTTCAAAATTTCCTTCATTCCTCCCAGATTTTGGAATAAAAGCATGAAACAGAAATCACCTCAGTCCACCTTCTACCCCCCAAGACTTTCTGCTTTGTTGCATTTTCCAGGAATTTATCAGAAGAAAAATCAGAAAGCAGAAAGGTAGAAGAGGCCACTGGAGGATTTTCCTATGAAAAGCACTGGAAAATTCTAAGAGAAGACATGGAAAAGTGTCAGTCAGAAGCTGTGCAGGCTGGGGGTGTAGATGAGAGAGCAGGGGATAAATCCTGCAAGGTCTGGGAGGTGAGGACAAAATCAACACTCAGTGCCTGCCCAGAGGTCCGAAAATATTGCAAATTTTTAAGGAAAACCAGAAAAATAGAGAGGAAACCATTCCCTCCCTTCCTGTGCCACCTGGAGATGTTCTGGTTCCTCCTCTGCCTCCTGCCCCTCGCAGCAGCTGAGCAGCCTAAGGGTTGATTTGGGGTTAAAACTCGAGGTTTGGGGTGTTTGGGGAAAGGGAGGAGCTGTGCGAAGAACGGGACTGGTCTGTCAGTGATCCCTGCTCAGGCTGGGACCAGAGTTAATCCCTCCTGATGGATCCAGGAGGAGATTCCTGGACAGAGCAGTACCAGCCAAAAGGGACTTTTTTACAACTTAATTCGTGCAGAACTTTTAATTTTTAACAGAGCACAATCCTGAGATTTTGATTCATCCCGAATTAACCAAATCATCCCTCCACGGCTTTCACCATTTCCAGTGACAAGGAAATTCTCTGCCATCTCAGTTCAGCCTAAAGAAAATCCAAATAAACACACCAAGCCATCCCCAAATCCCCCAGAAACGGGAAGCAGGTTAAGAATTAGGTGAGGATCACGAGCAGGTCAGTGCTGGAGCTTAGACCCAACCTCCCAAGCCCAGCCCAAAACGTGAGCTCAGTTTAATTTTTCATTTGACTCTGCCGCTGTCTCCCTTTTGATTTCCCAAGCACCTGTGATGATTAATATCAAAGTTATTGCACTGCTGACATTCAAACCAAGCAATTTCAGTGGCTGGAGTAAACCCTGGATAAAAGAAGGAAGGTGGTGGGGTCAGCTCTCTGCCAGGTCCAGGCTCTTTTGCTGTTTGCACTCACCCAGGGCAGAGCTGAACGTGCAGGGAATACACAGGAAATATCAGCTCTGCTCACAGGCTTTTGGATTAAAGATAAAAGCTGAATATTTATCTTCCCTTCCAGGCTCTGAACTCCACAGGTCCATTAGCTCAGGGCAGGGAATAAGGAATGCCTTAGTGGTTTTAGGATCCCAACCCTTTTGGGTGCATCTCCCTTCCTTAAATAAACATTCTCCAGATCAGAGAATCAAAAGAAAAAGAAGAGTCAATGGTTTTTTTCTTCAAGCTTGAAAGAGAAAAAAAAAAAATCCAAGTAATTCAGCAAATATTACTTAAACTAAGGGTTTCATAAAACAAGTTGTGCTCTGCCTTTCTTCTTCTAAATTGTTTCTTCTCCCCTCTCCCCCTTCTTCCCCTCCCTGACTGACAGCTCCCTGATAATAGACTCCCTCCATTGCAGACATTTTTATGATGTTTCATTCATGGCACTGCAAACTCCAGGCTCCCTCTGTAGCTCCTGAACTTTCTCCCCCTTTTCCAATTGTTCCAGGAGGAAAGATTGTCCCAGTCCCTTGGGAATGTCCCTGGGTTCATGGGTTTCCTAACAGCAAAAACCCTCCTTGGCAGCAAAAATGGAGAGAAAAATCAGATCGGTGCAGAGGATAAATCACTTTTTACTCTGAGATTTCTTGACCCAGCTGGGGTCACTCTGCTCCTACTGGGCACCACNTCCCAGTCCCTTGGGAATGTCCCTGCAGTCCGTGGGTTTCCTAACCACAAAAACCCTCCAGTGGCAGCAAAAATGGAGAGAAAAATCAGATCGGTGCAGAGGATAAATCACTTTTTGCTCTGAGATGTGTTTCTCGACCCAGCTGGGGTCACTCTGCTCCTACTGGGCACCACCAGAACCACAGAAATTCCTGAGGATCCCTCCAGGATCCCCAAAATCTGCAGACCCAGGATAGCAGCAGCCCCAAAGCTCCACAGCGGATAAACCTCCCGCTTTAAGCTCCGTGTGTCACTGCTCAGGCAACCCAAGGGATTTGAGCACTCAAGTGCAGATTAATTCCAATCAAACCCGATCTGAGATGAGAAGATAACCACACATTTACTCTGTCGGCAAACTGCGGCTCCTTTTCGGCCCTGATCTCCATTAAACACTTTCCCTTTGTTGTGCAAGCACAGCCTGAAACACAAATTGAAGAGAGGCTCCAGAAAAGTCCCTATTTCCTCCAGGAGCAGTTTGCACAAACACTGTGCCCTCCACGTTCACTTTGTTTGCCAGAATTGGAAGTGAAAGCCGGAGCAGCAGGATGGGAGGCACTCCCCAGGTTGGAATTACATCCCCTTTCCTTGGGGTTCCTTCCTGACAGGGTGAATTTGGGGGCTGGTAATGCATTACAAACCATCAAATCTCACACAGCTTTGCTGTTCAGTCTCCCTCATTCCATTGTGGCAATGATTTAAATCTGAGCAGAAGGGGGGAAATCTTTTTAGGGGGGATGCTGCTGCCTGGTTTTGCCTCCAGTTTCTCTGAAAAGGAGAAAGAAATGTCCTCTCTAAATAATTCTAAGTCCACCATCAGGCTTGGCAACTGGGGCTAGAAATGCTGATTATTTGATTCAGGGAGATCTCCAGTAATAAAAAGAGAGAGGGAGGGTTGGGTTTAGCTGCTAATCCTGACTTCCAGGCTCAGCTCCCAGAACCCACTGAGATATTTCAGGCAGAAACTTTGAACCACCCCTTTGAAAGGATTAAGCTTCTCAGTAGGAATAAGGCACTTTAAATATTTCTAAAAGTCCCTGGAAGTGTCCAAGACCAGGTTGGACGGGGCTTGGAGCACCCTGGGGTAGTGGAAGGTGTCCCTGCCCATGGCATGGGGGTGGAACAGGATGGGATTTAAAGTCCCTTTCAATCCAAACCATTCCTGGATTTCCGGGGTCAGAGTCCACAGCCAGAGGAGGTTTGCAGGGATTTTGGTTCCTCAGGTGCAGACAGTGTGATCAGACAGCACAAAAACTGCCCAAACCCAGCCTGGCACTCCTGCTCCCACCAGGAAAATTGGGATAGCAGAGCCCTCCTGCCTTAAGGGGGTGGAGGGATAAGAAAGACTTGAAAGATTCAGTGATTCTCCCCTAAAAACATCTCTCCAGGGCTCCTGGAGAGGCATTTTTAGCCTCCTGCTGATGCTCAGAAGTGCTGGGGCAGGTGGTCACCCTCCAGAGCATCTCTGGGGGGACAGGAGGGAGCTGAACTCCGGGAATTTCTTTGGCAAATGGGGGGAGATGGCAAAGTAGGTGGAGAAGAAGCAGGACCAGCTCCACCTTCACTCTGAAACCGGAGGATGGGATTTGCTTTGAGCACTGTGCAGACCTCGAGTTCAGCAGAGAAGCAGAATGAATTCAGTCAATAAATCCAGGAGCTAATGGGCAGGAGCAGTTGGTCCTTGTGCTGTTTTACACCACATGCCTGGAATAAAACGCTTGGCATTCACCAACCCTCCTGCTCTGAACGCCCCATCCAAAACTCAGCCTCGTCCCCAGCCCTAAAATCTGGTCCTGTAGAGCATCTGAGAGGCTCAGCACGAGAAACAGCAACGTTTTGTCTCTGCAGCAGCCTGGAGCTGCCCCTAATCACAGCAAAACTCCGAGCACATCAAGTGGCTCTGCTCCAAGCTGGCACGGCACGAGACACCAGGATTTCTCAGACAAGCACATGAGGGCTGGGGAATTTTAATATCTTCTTCCCCTTACAAGTAATTTCCAGTGTTTATGCTCTGTGGAGCTCCTTAGGAGTGTCAGAGCAGAACAAATGTCATTTTTAATGGACTTGCTAAATCATAAAAACCATTTGGAAAATTGCATCTGATTAGAACATGAAAACGTTCCATTATTCACGGGGCGATCGCAGCAGCTCCGAGCAGTGGCAGGAGTGGGCTGCAGAGAAATCTTGGCCCACAGGACTTCCCACCCCAGGAACTAAAAGCAATCTTCTGATCTGCTCCTGCCAAGCGCAGAGGAGCTCTCCTGGAGAGAGGGAACAAAGCTCAGCATCTGTCACTTACAGCCTTGTTTCTTGTAGGGACCCAGGAAAATTCACAACGTGAATTACAACGTGAATTACAATGTGAATTACAATGTGAATTACAATGTGAATTTACAATGTGAATTACAATGTGAACCACAATGTGAATTTACAATGTGAATTACAATGTAAACCACAATGTGAATTACAATGTGAATTACAATGTCAATTACAATGTCAATTACAATGTGAATCACAATGTCAATTACAATGTCAATTACAATGTGAGTCACAATGTCAATTTCAATGTGAATTACAATGTGAACCACAATGTGAATTTACAATGTGAATTACAATGTGAGCCACAATGCGAATTTACAATGTGAATTACAATGTGAATTTACAATGTGAATTACAATGTGAACCACAATGTGAATTTACAATGTGAATTACAATGTAAACCACAATGTGAATTACAATGTGAATTACAATGTCAATTACAATGTCAATTACAATGTGAATCACAATGTCAATTTCAATGTGAATTACAATGTGAGTCACAATGTCAATTTCAATGTGAATTACAATGTGAACCACAATGTGAATTTACAATGTGAATTACAATGTGAGTCACAATGTGAATCACAATGTCAATTTCAATGTCAATTACAATGTGAGTCACAATGTACAATTACAATGTGAATTTACAATGTGAATTACAATGTGAATTACAATGTGAATTACAATGTGAATTACAATGTGAGTCACAATGTGAGTCACAATGTCAATTGCAACGTGAATTACGATGCACAGCTCCTGCACTGTCATGGGCAATATTCAAATCCTCCCGAGATGGGGATCACAGCTCCCTCTGGGAGAAGGCCAGGCCAGACTCTCTCATTTCTAGGGTGGTTGTCCTAAGAATTTTCAATTATCTGTCCCAATTCACCCCCAAAAACGCCTCTTGCTGCACGGAAGGGGAGTAAAGATGGGAAGCTCCGTTCCACACAACAAAGCAGATGTGGCAACAGAGCACAAATGAGAGAGAGAGGCTGCCCTGGAGAGCAAAGAGCACCAAAGCAGAAAGGATCCCCACCAAAATGACTCCTCCCAGCCTTAGTTCTGCCTGGGCTCTCTAGATGGTGATGCAGAGTAATTAAGCTCTGGTTTACCGAGCATGTAACCTTTGGTAAGTGGATATTCTGAGAAGTGACAGCAGATGATTTAGGCAGACATGCCACAGCAAGGTAGCTGCCTGCACCCTGCATGTCAAACAAAGCATCAATCAAACCTGCACTGCTAAGCTGCCGTTTCATTTTCAGGGGATTTGGGGAGTGTGCTCCTTCCTAAAGGCTTTTTAAGAAATTATTCTTCTTATTATTATTTCTTGGTTTTAATTGAACTAAGTCATGAAGCTTGAGGGGAGGATATAAGTAGGGAAGCAACATTATTTTTGGAGAAGCAAAACCACGCCATTTAAACCATTTCACTTGAAAAGGATCCAGACTTTCCCTGGCTGCAGAGAGGAGCCTGAGTCCTGGTTTTACAGGGGGATTTCCATGGCAGAGCTGATGCCCGAGGTTCCCAGAGCTGATGCTTTCCCTGCTGGGGGCTGTTCCACCCTGCCCTGATCACCTTATCAGGGCTGTGACAGGAAATTCAGGATTATTCTCTGCACTGACTGATGCCCAGGATAAGGCAGAGAGGAGATGTTTTAGTGCCTCTAATTCCATGCATTCCATAGGAAACAAACCCTGATCCAGCAGCATTTCCACAGTGGGAATCTCTCCTACAGAGAAATCCACCTGCAGCACCTCACCTGGTAAGGATTTACTCAGAGCCAAGGGTTGCTGCACGGATAAATTCACTCAGGCAAAAGTGTTTTGACATCCTTGGATGGGAATGTGGAGTGAAAATCAGACTCTCAGTGCTGCTGCAGCACTTTCAAACAGCTTCAGAGAGATGCTGAAGTTCAGCTCAGACAAATTTCCTCCCCTTGTGCAGCAGGGCTCCCATGCAGAGGTTAATAACTCCTGATAGGTTCTGTGAACTCAGCATTTCTCCCGAATTTCAGCTTGATGTAGTGCCCTTTTCACCAGGAACACATTTCTCCCTGCCTGCCTTCCCTCCTGCTAATCAGTTTTATCAACACAGCCCCAGGTGAGGAATGGCTTTCAAGATGTGGAGACTGGGAGCTGGAAATTCCTGCTTCATGCAAATGATGCCAGTCAACAGGAGCCTGTTAATAAACTCCAAAACCCCAGAATCACAGCAGAGGCAAACCCAAATAGCACTGCCAATTTACACCACAACACAGCCCGGCCCTTGCAAGTTTATGAATCTCAGTGCACTTTAAAAAACAAAGCATTAAATCATTTTGGCCTGGGAGATGAGAATATCAATTACACTGCTCTCTATCCTTCCCCCCGAGCACTCATTTGTGCTTCCCCTGTTTCACCCCAGGGTTTTCAAACGCGGGGGGGGAAATTCACAGAGGGAAAAGGGGAAAGCTGTGGGGTGCTGGGGGAATCCAGACTGCTGAGCTCATCCCAGCAGAGTCCAAATGGCACTCAGCATCCTGAAAAAGCAACCCCCTGCAGCCTGAGAGCTCCCTCAGCCGTGCTGAAGGTGCTCATTTTCACAGCCAAGCTGCCTGACAGTGGCTCAGCAAGTCTGGAAGGAGATCCCTGCGTGCCAGGAAAACACCCAATCTCCTGGATTCCCTGCAAGGAGTAACTCCAAGAGAATAAAATGCCTCATGTTATCCTGCAGTTCTGCAGGCAGCACACTTAATCCTTCGCTCCTGCCCAAGCAACAGTTTATTTTCAATTTAGAGTTGGTTTTGGGTAAAAAAAAAGAAATAAACAAACAAAAAAAAAAGGCAATCCAAGCTCGTTTTGAGACATTTTTCCTGCTTGATTGGGACAAAATGGGCTCAAACTTGCTCACCAAAAAGTCCCTGAGGAGCTTTGGCTTTGTGACAGACAAATGTTGTTTAGTAGGGATGAAGGAGTCCAGTTCTAGGTCTGCACCTGATTCCAGGCATTCCAGCACTAATTTATTTGTATTTCCCTCTTCCAAGCAGCATTTGGCCCCTTGTCACCCTGGATAAGCTGAGTTGAGAGTGCTGGGAACAGTTTCCTTCCCAAAGAGCCCTGGAAAAAGGGGTGCTCTGCTCCTAGAGAGGTTTGCAGCAGAGCATCCGTGGCTGGGGGTGATTAAAATATTTGATATTAATGCCCCTCTCTGCCACATAACATTTCTCATGCTGGGACCAGGAGTGATCAACATCATCAAATCTTGTTTGGAGCGTGCAGGAGTGATTGGCTGAAGGTCAGGCTCAGTCTGAGGGGAGGACCAGGATTAGGCCAGCTTAAAATAGCTCTGAAAAATGCTCTGCTTCCTTCCTGCTTTTTTATCCCCCTTCCCTGGACCTGCAGTTGGAAGGGCAGCTTTTCTGTGCAATAAAACGAATGATAAAATAGGTAAAATAAATGATAAAAGTGATATAACACCTTTCTAGAGTGTTCTTTCTGCTTCAGGAGGTGCAGACACCCCCAGGTGAGTGACAGGGACAGACAATTCTCCCAATCCAAGCATGCCAGGAACAACTTTAAGTGGGATAAGTCCCTCCCACGCAGTAAAATTATCCAAAATAATCAACATAAAAAATAATTGCATCCCATAATCAAGAAGGAGCTCATTTTCATTAACTTCTCCAGGTTTTAATTAAGGATGGGGGTACCCAAGTGCTTCTTTACAACACCTTTCCCAAGGGAGGATGGGCAGCCAGCACTCCCTCTTCAGGAACTATTATTATTATTATTATTATTATTGATTGTTGTCATTATTATTGTTGTTTTTGTTATTCACATTCCTTTCTGTGATGGGACACCCTCAGCTGAGCCCTGCCAATAAACTTTCAGCAAAAGAAATGAAGGAACCTTCATGAAATCCCAAAAATAACACTCAGCCAAGGCCAGAGCTGCTGCAGACAGAGGTGACAACACAGCTTAGAGGACAATAATCACCATTTTCCTCTCCTGTATTCATTCCACAGGATTTACAAGCCAATGGATTTCCAGCTCATTATTGGAGATCAACTTTGATCAAACTGGAAAAAAAAAAAAAATCAAGGGTTTCTAAAGAAGCAAGAAATTAATTACACGACAAACTCCACTGGAGAAGGCATCAGCAGTTCTCCTTTTAACTTCCTGCCCTTTCTTCCCCACAGCTCTGGTTAATTTTGAGCCAGAGCCTTTCAAAGCTCCATCCTCCTGCAGGAAAGCCTGATGGAAACTAATTGATGTGAGAGAAATTCGAGCACGAAGGGGAAAGTGCCTTTCTCCCTGTCTGTTATTCACAATTCGTGGTGAGAGAACCTCAAAACGTGGGCACGAACCTCCCGTTCACCCTGTTAGCAGAAACTTGCCAAATTCTTGCTCTGGAGACACGTTTTGTTTTCCCCAAATAGCATGAAGCCGTGGGGAAATAAATTAAAAAAAAGGGACATGGAAAGTGTCAAAGGTTTCTCCAGGCTGGCAGAGCTGGGGCTGTTCAGGGTGGAGAGGGGAATTTGTGTGCAGAGCTCAGAGCATCTTCCACGATCTGAAAGGGCTCCAGGGGAGCTGGGGAGGGATTCTGGATCGGGAGCTGGACAAGGGGAACGGCTTAAACTCACAGAAGGTAGGTTTGGATTGGATTTGGGGAAGAAATTCTTGAATCTGAAGGTGGTGAGGCTCTGGGACAGGGTGCCCAGAGCAGCTGTGGCTGCCCCTGGATCCCTGGAAGTGGCCAAGGCCAGGCTGGAGCAACCTGGGGTCGTGGGAGGTGCCCCTGCCCATGGCAGAGGTTGGAACTGAATCTTTAAAGTCCCTTTCAACCCAAACCATTCTGACATTCCATAGGGAACCAGCCAAAAGGAATAAATCAGGAAGCCACAGACAAGGAGAATCCCATCTGTAGCGTCCCTGACACAAAAGACATTTCCTAGAAATCTCCATCCACACTCAAGCAGCTTCCTCACAGCATTAAAAGGTCCAGCCTTAGGATGGAAAACCAAAGTTTGGATGGAAAACCAAGCTTTGGATGGAGAACACTGACACATTTTGGGGAGGAATGCTGAGCAACAGCTCCGTTCCCTCTCCAGCCTTCCCATTTCCTTCCCTCCACGTGAAAAGGCTGTTTGGGATTTTTTTTTCCCCTCTTCAGACTGTGGCATAAAACCCAACCCAAGCCAGCTATAAATGTCCCCAACCTGCCAAAATTGTGCTGCAGAGCTGGGAAGTGGGAAAGAGAGAGAGGAGCTGTGCTGGAAACCCTTAATAGAGAGCAGGGAAATCTGTGCCTTGTTTGTGCTAACAGGGCTGGGAAGTGGCCTCCTTTCCCAGGAATTTACTCAGGCAAGCAGGTGCAGCTTGAAGGAATATTTATCTTCTTCTGGCTGGGAGGCCCTTCAGGGACCAGCAGGCACCAGTTACCTGTGGGGACATCCCTGGAGGTGTCACAAATGGGGGCAGGGGAGGTGGGATCTGCTCAGGATCTGCCCCAATCTGTGCAACACCAAAATTCAGCGTCCCTATAACCCATAAAATCTTGCTGGTCTCTGTGGGGTTTGTTTCATTACTTTGAAAAGCCCATTCCTGCATTGTTTGGAGGTCCTCAGGCCTCGATTATCTTGGAGGTCTTTTCCAATCTGAATTCCATGAAGGCCTAAACTCGTGGATTTGGGATCCACGCTGGCTTTGTGTGAGGATCCAGGTGGGGCTGGGCTGGTTTGGCCACCCCAGGGCTCCCCCACCACCTCAGCTCCTCTGTCCTGCCCCTGCTGGCAGCTAAAAATCCCATTTTCTGTCTCCCAAAGGTTCAGGCTCAAACTCAGCACTTGTCATCTCAGCTCCTCAGTGGATAAATGCTCTCCCTGCCACTCTCAGCTGTCACAAGGATTTGTATCTGCCTTCATTACATCCCTCCCAGTCACGGGGTAATTAAATCCGATGTTGCTATAAGTCTCACTGAGCAAAGGAAAATTCACCAGATTAATCAGAATATCTTTCAGAAAGGGTTCTAAAAATATTCTAAATAGACCAGAAAAGCAGATGAGTGGCATTCTCATTTATCACCGAGCCAGGCTCTGGATACAACAATCAATTGGGTTGATGGATAACACAGCATCTTCTGCCTCTCCTCTTTCATTCCAGAAGCTCTCATTCAGAGCCAGATCAAGACACAATTCCATTATTGTCTCCCTCACCCACTGGGGCTTATTCTGGGCTGTGTGCTCAGCATTCTCTCCAGGGGCGTGCTGTTGTCATGACTCTGAATTGGGTTTTTCCCTTCTCCTTGTCCCCATCCTGCAATAATGGGGTTTTTTGGAGCACATGTGTCCCTCAGATACTGCTCAATCCCGTCCTGCCAGCAGCCTGGGAGGATTTTGCTGCTGCTTTCAGGGCCATCATGATGTAATTGTAGACATGAAATAGGAAATTCCCAGATGGTTCTCAAGGCCTTTTTTGGGTTTTTTTTCACAACTCTGGGCTGGCTTTCCATGATTCATAATTTGATATTTTCAGAGCAGTTCTTTAAACCTCCTCAGATCTGCTGCTGGCTACTTCAGCCCTGATAGAACTGGTGGCCTTTCTCCATCAGCTCCAATTCATCCAGGCCATTTTTAAGGATAACTTCCCAAGCTTTGGGGTTTTGTTTTTGGCCAGCTGATGTTCTGACTTTATTGCTCCCTGCCTGGCACAAGTCTGACTGGGCAAAACTCTCAGCTCATTTACGTCAGGAACTGAAGCAGCCACTCGTCTGCAGCTGGGCCAAGTGAGCTGTGACAGAGGAGATGGAAATATTCCCACTGGAGCAGCCAGAGAGCTCAGATCCAGGGAAATGTCCCTGCTGAGATCAGGGACATTTAGCTGCTACTGAGAACATTTATTATAAATACATCATGCAATAAAACGAGGCTTTGCTTCTCGTGGTGGAAGTGACCTTGCAAAGGCAGGAGGGGATGATGGAGCTCTCTGTGCCTGTGAATTCCTGCTCCAAGTCAAAAACATCAGCTCCTGAGGAAATCCAGGTGCTGTTTGTTGAGTTTAGGGCAGCTCTGCAAAGCTGGTGCCACCTCTGAGCCTCTCCAAAACTGCTCCTGCATTCCCCTCCCATGGAAAATCCTGATCAGCACCAACAGCAGCCAGCTCACACCTGGAGAGGAATTCAGAGATTCTGACTGTTCCTGTGGCTGCAACACAACCTCTGCGAGGGCAGATCCTCCCAAAATGAAGAACTAAACTGGTGCAATGCCCAGAGGAAGCCAGGCTGCAGCAGACTGATCAGGTGTATCCTGAGCAGGTGTCCCCTGAGAGCAGGGGGACAGAGCTGGGCACTGTGCCTGCCAGCTGGAAATTACCTGGGGGAAGAGGGAGGCAGCACTGGAGGAAGGAGAGGATATTAAAAACACAGCCTCATGTTTCAATGCCAGAATTATTAGGAAAGCCAAGGAAATAGGCTGGAAAGCAGCACAATCCCTCTCAGTCACGGCATGCTGCTGCGCTGGGGCCGACCGGAGGGGCCAAGGTTGAGGGAGCTGCCATTCATCATTTTTGATTTAGTGCTGCCCAGACAAGAGGAACTCGCATGATCCATGGGCTGTATATTCTCCTATTGATCTCCCAGACTTGCTTTGCTAAACTCCACATCCATCACCCCCCAGCCCTGCTCAGACTCCCCTGAGAGGCAGCTGAAGAGGGGCCACTGTCCTGTCCCCCGGGCCAAGGCCCAGATGCTCGGTGACAGCCAAGGACTGGGGCTGAGGCACTGCCTGGGGGATGGATTGGCAGCATTTCCAGGAATTCCTCTCTCACTGCTCCTGGAAAGGGCAGGAGCAGCCTGGGGGGAGTTGTGCCCCCAGTCCCACACAAACGGATGGGGAGGGATGGAGGGAGGATTCACCCCCGGCTCGTGCTCAGCTCGCCCCACGCCTCATCCCACTCCCACCTCATTTAATTTTAAAGACTTCCACCTCCCAAAGGAGAGCTCTGAGCTTTCTTCCCAGCTTGGCCACAGCCTCAACTTCAGGTTTTGAAGGATATTTCACTCTGATTTCAGCACTCTCTGCTGCTATCCCTGACTCCAGTCCTTTGCCAAGGTATGTCCGAGTGGGGAACGCGAGGAACGAGAAGACAGCTGGCGCAACAAATGCAAATCCCTGTCCACACCTCCCTAATCTGTTTTCTCCTGTATTATCCCTGCCAGCAAGGGCTATTTCTGGCCTGGGCTGGCCTGGCTGGGGAGGGCTGAGTGAGCAGAGGCTCGTGGTGCAGGCAGCAATAAGTGTGGTTGAAACCTGCTGCAGATTTTTAGTGTGGTTGAGCTGGTGCAGGTTTTGAGCTGAAGAGTCGGGGTTTTGTGATTGTGAAGTAATTTCCTAACTCTCACATGGTGGGATGAGACTCAGGTGCTGTGATACTCCAGCCTGCTCTGAACCCCTCAGGGATGAGAGGACAGATTGATGTCCTCACCTGGGAGCTTTTTACACGTTCACCACAACCACTGACATTCTCTTTGCTAAAGAATTTGGCAACTCCCCTTCACAACAACTCCCCTTCATTGCCAGCTTCCTCTCCAGACCAGGTTGTAGAACAACCCTGGACCAAAATCAAGAAAACCAGGGGCAGTTTTGCCCCAAACAAGGACTAAGAAAGGAAACATCAAAGAACCATTTCAGGATTCACCTCCCACCTGTCCAGCTATCATTTTCTTCTGCAGGGATCTGCAAAATGTCTCACGAAGGCACTGATGGATCTGACAGCCCCAAACCCATCACCTGAATTCTTCCAGCAGCTCTGGAAGGATCCGTGCAGAAATCCTCACACAGCCCCTCCCCTGCCCCTTTCCTGTAGGAGATGCACATGAAGAACACAAAGATTTATTTATTTTCTCTCTTTCTGATGTTCCAGGTGGAAAAAAGGAATGAAGGGATGAAGGGGACGAGTGGGTTAAGAGGATGTCTCTGTGAGAGAAAAAGAGAAATCAGATATTATCAGATGATCTCCAGTTGCCCTCCCAGTGCAAGGAAGAGCCACATTAGGACTCAAGGAGTGTTTGAAAACCTCTGAGGGCTCCAAGGGAGAAGTGCTGGCAGGGGGAGGGAGAAGTGGCACTGCCTCCCAGGTGCCATGCCAGGAAATCTCAACGTTCAGGAGAAAGCTGAAAGTGGGTTCTGAGAAAAAAGGTGTTTAGACAACGCCACAAACTGAGTGTGGTGTGCTCCTCTGTAGGAGGGTGAAATAACCTCCAGCAAAGATCCCAAATATTCCCTCTGGAGCTGAGGAGGGCAGAAAGGAGATGCTGCAATAGCCCAGGAACACGTGGTGGGCTCAGCATAAAAGCACAGCCAGAAATAACCTTGTTCAGAGGAAAAGCCATGATATAAATTTTAAATTTAGAAGAAAAAAGACTTGTTTACCTATGACCAAAGAGCCCCACTATTAACCAATTACTGAGAGGCAGCTCAGAGCAGCAGCTTGGCCATTAGAGTTGAGTATTCCAGGGCCTGCTAATGGGAGATAAATTCATGTTTGGAAAATTGGATGCAATTAGAGCCATTTTAGCAAGAGTTCACAACAGAGCTGACCTTTGCTTTCACATGCAGGGGGCCAACAGAGAGGTGATGTCTGATATTATTTTATTGCTTGTGGGAAGAAAGCTTTTGTGTTGGCAAGGACCAGAACAACCCACCTCAGCAGAGAAAAACACCTTGGGAGCTGGGGTTAGAGACTGCTCTGGGGGCTCAAATTCCTAAATCTGAGTCTCATCTTTGCCATCAGCTCAGTGTGACAGTGACTTTGCCTCTCTGTGGCTGGTTTTAGCCATCTTTAAGGCTGGGCTGACTCAAAAATCCCTCGTAGCTCCCAAATTTCCCCCGATTCCTGTCGGACACTTCCCTTCGTGGCTGTTGGCACCTTCACAGGCAGTGACCACCTTCCACTGAGCACCCAGCTCAGGCAGCCTGGTGGGGAATCAGATCATTCCAGTGAGGAAATTCCTTTTTTAGGATAAATATTAGGGGTCTTTTTCTAAGCCAGAGCAGTCCTTAGCATCTAAAAGGCTTTACCAGCACTACTGGGGTGACTTTAACCAGCAAAGCCATGAAGAAGAACCTTTGTCTGCAGCCAGCCAGGACTGGGTGGACACCAAAACCATCTCTCCTTGCATTTTCCTGCCTCAATATCTATTTTCCTCTGCTCCCCAGTCCTGTTTCTAACCCCGGGGTCTGCAGCTACCAGGCAAAACTCTTGCAAAGTCTGGCGTCACTTAATACCCAAAGTGCTTATTTTAAACACAGACTGATGGCTTTTCTCCTAGATAATGATGATTGATTCTGTTTTCCATCCTTTGTCAAGGCTCAGCACATGCCTGGAATTTTAACTACTCCTTCTTCTGATACTTCCATGCATCCATCTGTTCCTCTGGATCTCTCTCAGCCTCCTGCTTTAAATAATGAACTTTGCTAGGCTCAGAACAATCTATTAATAAATAACAATCTCGGAGATTACACAAGCCAATTACTAGTGGAGCAGCATCAGGAGCTGGGGTGAGGGAGGCTGCTGAGGAGGGGAGGAGCTGGCAGTCCTTGGGCACACAGGGTTTGTGGGACCCTCCACAAGGGCTGGGGGCAGAGCTGTGCAAATCAACAAACTCAGATCTCGCCAAGGAGGGAGCAGGGCTCCCTTAATTCTGCCATTCCTCAGGAATGAGGTTTTGTTTCCACCTGAGGCAGAAGCAGAGGGGAAGCCCAGCTCCCTCAGCACCGTGCAGGAGTTCTGCTGCTTTAGCCTGCGTGGAGCACAAAGACAAAACCTCTACACCTGCTCTGTCCTTTTCCCTCTCAGCCCCTGAATTTCAGCTCCCTTTACTCTGACCCAGCAAATCCCAGCTGGGATGGCCCATCCAAGATCCCACCTCTGCTGGGTGACCCCTGGAGCAGACAGTGACAAATGGGAGCAGCAGAAGCTGCAGGTGACACGTGGGGCACGTTCTGCCCCCTTCCAGCTCATCAGCTCCACGGCCAGGGCTGAGCTCCTGCTCCACAGGAAGGGGCAGGAGCCTCCCTGGAGTGGCTGAGCCCACCCCTGCTCCTGCCAGTGAAGCAGCCTGAGCTCCACACAGACAGGATTTGGGTTTTCAAGGCATCTCTGATGTCCTCCTGCCCCTCTCTCCTGCTCTCCCAGCACATTGGCATTTTGGAATTAACTCCAGGAGGTGGAGTGTGGGAGATGACAGCAAAAGGCACCTGAGTGAGCAGTTCAGGGCTGTAGGATGCTCCAGGTGAGAAAATGGTGCTGTGATACTCCAGCCTGCTCTGAACCCCCCCATGAAGTTCATTTTTTAGGGATGAGCAGCTGCCAGCTCTCCGTGTCCGGCAGAGCAGGGACGTGGAGCATCCCCATGGACCAAAGGGTGGCTCTGCAGGGCTGTCCCACTCTCCAGCACTGTCAGGCATTTAGGAACAGCCTAAACTCTTGCCTGAGCCCCACTGAGCTCCACTGAATGCTCAGCACACGTTCAGCTGAGCACTCTGCCAATATCTCCATTTACTGTGTTTGCCATCACCTTGGTTCCTCTTCTTTCCGCTCTTCATTCTCCTGTCCTCTCCTCCTTTCCCTTCCATCTCTCAGCCCAGCTCCTGTGGGGTTTTTTTCCCCTCATTTCTCCTCCTCCCTGCCCTTCATAATGGCTTAATCTGGCAGGCAGCGTGACAAGCCAGAGAATCCAACACGGAGTTTTCCTGCGCTCCAGATCCATCGGAAGATTTCTCCCAGCTCTCAAGCCCCAGATTCAATTTCCCTCTGACAGAACAACAGAATTAGTCTCCTGTTGTCATAGGTAAATTACTCACAAGCCCGGTGGCAGGAGAGGGGGAAGGAAAGAGGGGAAAGAGACAAGAGCAGGATTCAAAGGAAGGTGTGAGTGTGACAAGCAACAACAGAATAACAATAGAGACCAGCGGGTGACATCGATCACGGCTGACAAACAGGGACAAAGCCAGCTCTGGATCAGACACAGGAATTATTTACCTCTTCTTCCCTCAGCCCTTAAGCCATTCAACCTCGTTCTGAGCATTTCTGTGTCTTGCAGAGGACACATAAAGTCTAAATAACTCTGAGATTGAAAAATACTGTGTGTGATTGAGCTTAGGAGGGTGAATTTTGTCACGAGGCACCGTTCTCAGGAGTGCCCTGAGCTGGGGGAAGGGCAGGGATGAGCACAGAGAGCACGCCTGGCTCTCAGGACATGGCAAGCTCTCAGGCTGGCAATCAAATGGAAAGCATTCACATTAAAAAAGGGACAAGTAGCAAATCAACAAGAACTCCTCTGTCTTCACGCCCTGGCCTTTAATTCCTGTCTGCACCCAGAGCAATCGGCCGGGGCTGGAACTGCAGGGCAGCAGTGCTGACCACTAAACACTCAATATTTGTCATTGAACACCATTTCTACCTGGTTTTTGGTTTTTATTCCCTGCCTGCCTGCTCTGATGTTCCATCGTACATCAGGGATTGTGTCAGACACTGCTGATTGTCATCTGAACGTCCCAGGGGGTGGCAGGAATGGGAATTGTCCTGAGCAGGAGCCATCTGAGCCTTCACATCCCATCTCCCTCCTCCCCCACCAAGCTGCTCCTGCCAATGAAGCAGCCTGAGCTCCACACAGACAGGATTTTTGGGTTTTCAAGGCATCTCTGATGTCCTCCTGCCCCTCTCTCCTGCTCTCCCAGCACATTGGCATTTTGGAATTAACTCCAGGAGGTGGAGTGTGGGAGATGACAGCAAAAGGCACCTGAGTGAGCAGTTCAGGGCTGTAGGATGCTCCAGGTGAGAAAATGGTGCTGTGATACTCCAGCCTGCTCTGAAACCCCCCATGAAGTTCATTTTTTAGGGATGAGCAGCTGCCAGGAACCCAAACATTTCTCATGGGTGCTTCAAAGGGAGAGAATTCAGAGAAAACTTTTATCTAAATCTTGGCTGCAGAATGACACCCCTAAACCCCCAAAGGATAGAGAGAGCCCTGGAGTTTATAAATACCAGGAGGGAGGGAAGGCCAGACCAGAATCACCTGCAGAGCAGTAAGTCCCAGCCTTAGAGAAGCTGAACTTCACACCAAAGCCAGGCTTT
The DNA here is from genome assembly GCA_013398275.1 of Promerops cafer. Classification (NCBI taxonomy): domain Eukaryota; kingdom Metazoa; phylum Chordata; class Aves; order Passeriformes; family Nectariniidae; genus Promerops; species Promerops cafer. The sequence continues at coordinate 98,593 of VZSE01006135.1, forward strand.
ATTTGCCTATTGACAGAATAAAGGGCTTTGTTGGTCTTTCTAACCCACCCCGAGACAGTAAAGGTCTCTCTAATCTGCCAAAGGCAGAACAAAAACTGGGGCCTTAAAGCTGAAGCAGTTCAGGCTGGAAGGAGGACATGATTTATTCTTGGTTTTCCAGAAAAGAATATGGATTGTGTCCCTCCCTTGTGTGCCTTTAGTTAAAACTGGGCAAATCCTTTCTCCCAGGCAGGGTTAACACAGCCTGACTCAGCCCAGCTCAGGATTAATTTAGGTGGAGCTTTAAGAAGCACTAAATAACAGCAGAGAAGCTCTGGATTGCCCAGAGCCCTGCAGATCCCTACAAACCCAAACACACTGGAACCTGTTGGAAATTCAGATTTTCTGAAAGGCAGAGGCTGGGCTGACTTTGAAATCACCTTTTCCCAAGCACTGCATGAGCACCCCACTCCTCTGCATCCTCCCAGGAGGTGCCAAAGCAGAACTGAGGGGATTTCCACAGCAAGAAGCTGCAAGATCTCTCTTCCCTCCTCCTTTTCCCCCCTTCCATGAATAACATCAGCCATTGACCTTTTCAAACGGGGTACCTGCTGTAAAATACGAGTTCCAGTCCTCGGCAGTGCCCGTGCAGGAAGGAAGGGGCTGGGGAGAAGCCTCATCCTGCTGGCAGGCAGGGAGAGGGCTCTGAGCTTCTAGCAACCCACCAGGAGGTTTTATGACTCTGTCTCTGGCATTTTAAATTCTTATCATTATTAAGAGAGAGATTGTTTTACAGCATAATGGCTTTTTAACAAGGTGAATGCCACCAACCCTGCCTCAGAGGAGAAAAAGGGGGGAAAAAAGAGTTTGGAGGGGCAGTTGTGGCTCTTGAAGAGATCAGCAGTGACAGAGGAGCTGTGAGGACCAGCTGCACCCCCCAGGGAAGAGTGGGGTTTAGTCTCTGTGCTATTCAGCCTCTGACTGTGCCCTGCAGGGCAGGGACAGGGCAGGTTTAGCCCCCAAGGTGTCCCCAGCACAGGGTGCTGCCAGCCCGGGGGGGACAGCACCAGCTCTGCCTCCACCTGGGCTCTCTGCCCCTCTCCCTGCCCTTCCTTCCTTGGCTATCCCAAAAATGTCCCCAAAAATGGCATTTCCTTGTCCAAGCAGTTCCTGCCTCGTGCTCTAGAACCCTGGAGCTACAGCCCAGACAGGAGGAGCCTGCATTCATCTCATTCACTGCTCTTTAGTGCTGCCTTTATGATGATTTTTAAATTTTTTTTATTCTATAAACCAACAAAACAAGCAGTAAGAGACACCAGTTTTGCCACTGGCCAGGTGGCTGCTGGAACATTCTTTGCAGAGCCACCTTGATTGATTTCTGCTGACTCAATTCACATCAAAATCCCTAAAACCAGTCATGGACGGTGCTGGTTCTTCCAGAGGCAGCAGAAGTGCCAATATTCTGAATTAAGAAGTCTCAAGGAGCTGGATTCTCTCCTTGCTTACACTGGTTTAGACTGGGATTAGCTGTTCAGGATGATTTCCAACCAGGGCGTGATTAAATCCCTTGTTGTGGAGGGAGACTCTGAGCATTAAACAGCATTTATTTGGTGAGCAGAACTACAGAGTAGCTAAAACAATGCCCAGCAGGACAGCAACGCCAACCTCTGGCAAAATCCTGAGCTTCCAGACCCTGGAATCTCAATTCCAGAAGCACTGGATGCTTTTAGCCGTGATTTGTTGGACGGTGGCCACCTCAGCAGGCAGTTTGCCTGATGCTACAACAATAACTGCATTATTTGCAACATCACAAATCTTTACTTCATCTGCAGCCGAGCCCAGCAGAGGACATGGATCATCAGCTCAGTCATTAATAAAGGTATTGAGGAGCAAAATAATCCATCCCTGGGGAAGCTGCTTTAAGCACCCTCCTCCAAGGCCGCTGCTCCTGAGCCTCTCCTCCGCCTCGCGCTCACCCCCTTAATTCCACCTCAGCAAAGTTCTCCTTGATGGAAATGCCAGCTGATACCAAGCCCTGAGAGGAAAAGAAGGATGTTCTCCAGCACTGCTCCCCATGGCAGGCAGATGTGGTCCCCTGTCAGAGACCCAGCAGCTCTGTTTGATGGCACCCACGCCGGAGGACGCTCTGCTGACTCGCACTCCTCCTACTTCCACCCCCCGTTTGTCCTGCCAGACCAGGCACCCTGTGTAGCACAGCTCTGACCTCACACTGCTGCTCTCCCCACCTGCTTGGGCCTTTCTGTGCCTTCATGTGGGCCCTGCAGGTCCTGGGAGGAGCTGGCAGAGCGTTGGAAGGTGAGGGCTGGGAGGGGTTTCCCCTCTGGCTGTGGGCACATGTCCCTCACTGTCCCCAAAGCCTCATCAGCTAATGCAGCTCCCAGAGAGCAGAGCTGGCCTGGAGCCAGGGCTGAGCTCAGGGCTGCCCTGGATCCAGGAGCCACCCACGGAGAGCTGCCCACCAAGGGGGATGGACGTCAGTGAACACCTTGGCTCCTGGGAGCTCTCAGGGCCTTTATTTTGGGAGCAGAGTAGCAATCCCAGGATGGTTTGGGGTGGAGGGGACCTTAAAGCTCATCCATTTCCACCTCCCTCTATGAACACAGCTGGACACCAGGCATTGCCTTCAAAGGACAGGAGGTTCTTCCTTTTGGGATCTTTTAGGTGCTCTGACACACAAAACCCTGTACAAACCCATCAGCACTGAGCCAATACACAGCTGGTGGAACAAATTTCCTTTCAGTTGAGAACCAAACAAGTTTTTCTCCTTTTTGGCCCAGAAAATTTGACAAAAAAAGGACAAAGCTAACAGCTTAGCTGTGTATGAGGGGAAGAAGACGCCTTTAATTCCAGATTTCTCAGGTGCTGCTGTTGCTCCTTCCCAAAACGGAAACCCCAAGGAAAAGCAGCACTGAGACAAACCTGGATAACCTGGAGAGGTTTTATTTCCTTGGCAGGGAAACTTTTCCATTGGGTGAGTGTGACCGAGGGGTTAAATTCAGCATAATCAGACCAAAGTGAGACTCTTCACCTGTCTGAAATTCAACATGCAGCTGCACACGCTTCAGGAGCCATCAGCAATTCCTGATTTTCTCCATCCTGCCCTGTCTCCCAAACTCTGCTGAGCACTGAGGCGTGAGGGACTGGCAGTGCCCAGACCCAGCAGAGCACAGCACCTCTCTGCTCCCAGGCAGCAGCCAGCCCGGGATCCTTCGCCAGGAAAGGGAATAAATAAGCTCTGAGTGACAGAGTTTTTAACAACAAAATCATTCCACGGACAGAGTGTGTAATGAGTTCCAGTCAGAGCAAGTTATGGAGGAATAATTTTCTAGTACCTGGAGCTAGCAACCACTCCATGGGTGCTTTTTATTCCTGGGTTGTAAATTGATTTTATACATCATTTATCAATGGAGGCCTGGCTTTATAATGGGGATATTTTAATATTTATGCCTCTCCACCCGCATGCTCAGCAAACAAATGGGAACAATAGGACATGGTTGGTGTTACAAGTCCCTGCTCGCAGGTAAGGGTGATGGAGGTCTGCAAGTGACAGATAAACCCAGGGAAATTTGATTATGGGATGCATAGAGAATGACTCCTGTGTTACTGGAGAGGATTAAAGAGTGCTGAGGGCTTAAGTTTTGTGTTGAATTTCCATGTATTGGCTTTATAAGGCAAAGGAACCCTCAGGGGGACACACAGGAGTCCATGAGATCCACGGCAGATCCTGGGAGTGTGGTGAATCCTGGTCCTTGGGGCACTGGGGGGATGTGATCCAACACCTTGGGCTGCTGGATTGCAACGACTCCCCCAGATCTTGCCAAAAAAACCCCACTTGAACCCACAGAGCATAAACCCCACATCATCCCCTAGCTCAGCAAAGGCTGTGCCTCCTGTCCTGGGGCAGAATTTTCCTGCTCTGAAGCTGGGGGAGGATGGGCAGCAAATTGTCCTTGCAGCACCTCAAAGCGCTGCCCTGTCCTTGTTCACCCCTCCCTAACTTCCATTTTCATTGTTTTACCTGCTGGAGAGCAGCAATCCTGAGCGTTTTCCAAAAAAACCCCAACGTTTCATGCCTCTGTTTATTTTCACCAGCTCTGTAAATAAAACCCCCGACAAGTCCCTTCCCTCAGGCTGGGGCTCTCAGCTCTGTGGCAGAGCACTCACCCAGTGCTCCTGCAGAAAGATCTCGTGCTAAACCACCCAGCCCCAGGGATGGGACATTAATATTCAGCAGAGGAACTGGAAAAACACATTTACTCCCCACTCACAGCTAAAGCTGTTCTTCAGGCAGCTCCTTAATCTGTGGTCACCGTGCTATTTACTCCCAGAAAGGAGATGAATGCTCAGAGCTCTCAAGCTGGTTCAGTTGCAAAAAAACCCCAGACTTAATTTAGGCTTAATTCATGTCGGTGGAAGTCAGAACCACCTGCACAGGCTGGGAACAAACCCCGTGTGCTCTGGGGTGAGGATGCACCTCTGCAGGGCCATAAATAGAGTTACACTCGCTGCTGCCCTAATTATCTCCCCATTAATGATGCTGATGAGGCAGACTCTCTGCCTTGGTAAATACCTCGTTGTTTGTTCGTGCAGGTACAACCCCAGCCAGCAGCAGCAGGGCAGGAGCAGCTGAAACACAACTCCTCTGTTTTCCTTCCCCCTCGCTCCAGGCATCACAGGTAAGACTAATCTCAGGTAATATTCATCTCAGGTCATATGAAATCGTATTTTGCTTCCTGCCTCACTTCTCTCTGCACCTTTCCAGCTCCTCAGCTCGGCCTTGGGAACACAAAAGCAGGAGAGGAGTGAGGCAGAGATAAACCCCCCAAATAATTCTGCTTTGTCCTGGGAGGAAGCCTCCAGGATCCCGAGGCTCTGCCTGTTTGGGAGAGCACTAAAAGCGCTCCTCGCTCGTTTGTGGGTTGTTTTTTTTTCCATTCTCCCTCCCTTGCAGCACGAGGAAAAACTAAAATTTCCCAGCTTATGGCTCTGATGGTTGACTCCTTTTGGGAGGTGTGTGGAATAAGCTCGCCTTTCCCCCCGTTCCTGCAGCAGGATGCATTCACAGGGACAACTCGGTGAGGAAAACCCCAGCTGGAAGAGGAGATGCACGGAGACCCTGCCTGTTCCTTCCCCTTTTATCCCTCTCGGTGAGATCCTGCTTTGCCAGAGGAAAGGAAGGAAAAGCCAGCCTGGAATTCAGCCCATCAAGGCAACAGTTAAACACACAAACACTCCCTGCAAGGAGCATTTCACAGAGCACGAGCACAGAAGGCAATGTCAAGACAATCATGAACGTCCACATCCCTCCTTGTACATTCAAACCGCCGAGGAGCCCCTTGGAGGGGGAAAGAAGAGGTTTTCAGTCTAAAAAAAATTGCTTTGTCAAGCAGGACGGGCTCCCTGCCCCCCTCGCCTTCCCCACGGTGGCTTCCAAGGTCACTGGCAGAGTTATTGAGCGTGAGAGCCCCTGGGCTGATCGCCCTGACACATCAGATTCGTCCTAGCAGGCCACAGGCCAACGTCCTGGAGGAGCCGCAGCCCCTGGGAGAGGCACGGGAAGGAAATGTTGGAGTCACAGCGATGCCCTGAGCCCGACAAATGTCCCTGCGATGCCGCTGGAAGCCCGCAGAGCCAGCCAGGGGATGCCACAGCCCCGTCCCTCCCCGCGGCCCGCAGAGCTCGTTCACACAGGCTCCTTTAACCACCCCATTTAAATAAAAGCTCCGCTGTCAGCTGAGGAAGCTGGACTTGAAACCCGATGCTGTCCCTGCCCAGCGCCTTCAGCAGCAGGGCTGACAAGGGAATTGAGGTCAAGTTTGGTTTTTCCCCTCAAACACGGGCACGGAGCCGCGATTGCCGGGCTCAGGGGCTGCACCAGCGCAGCTGCGAGACAGGAGGCTCCAGGACTGGTGTCTGACCGGGTCTCACCCTGTGTTTGATGCTTCCACAGAGAAAAACGAGATGTAAAAGCAGCGGGAGGAGAGCCCAGCTCGGTCATTTAATCCTCCTTGGCCCATGAGCAGAAAAATCAGCGCTGCTCTTCGCAGCCCCCTCTGCATCCCCTCCCTTCCTCGTTATTCCCGAGCACCCATCTCAGTCCTGGGACCGAATCCCCCCTTCAGCACCCCTGGGCACGCACTCAGCCTCCTGTCAGCCACCTGACTCTGCTCCCCAGGGCCCGGGCTGGCTCTGGATGCAGATCTGATCTCCAGTCCCTGTGACCATCCCTCCATCCCCACCCAACTCCTTCCCATCCCAAACCACAGCAGGCTCTGTGGGCAGCACCCAAACCTCTTCTCCTGTGAATGGGCTCGTATGAGGAGGCTCAATCATTCAATTAACATACAAGTGACAAAGAAACATTCCAATAAATAAATCTAAATTCAGTCCTGAACACCCTGGAGAAGGGAGCACAGACAGGTGGCAGATCCCTGCCCATTTTTCGATTTTTTTTTTTTTTTTTTTTTTTTTTTTTTTTTTTTTTTGGCCACCTTTCCCTTCTGAGGCTGATGTTTGGAAGGATGCACAGAGCTAAATAAATCCTGATAACTCCCTGCTGGCAGGGCAGGGGGTCCTTCCCCTCCTGGCTGTGCCTGTCACTTGTGATCCACTTGGACACGGAAACAATTTTGCTCCTGGATGGAAAACAGACCCTTTGCCTTGAAAGATCAGCCCAGCTTCCTGCTGATGCATTTGTAAGCTGTCATTCCATCCTCCCAGCGTGTCACTCACTGCTGGAAGAGCCTCCTGCTGCCGAGGGAGTGGGAAGGAGAGGGGATCCCAGCACCCCTGTGCCCACATTGGAGCCAGGGTGGGGTTTGGAGGGAGAACCCCACTGCTTTCCTCCCCAGCTTGGCAAACTTTTTGACAGAAATAAGAATAGTAAATAATCAATTATAGTTTACACTTCCTGTCACCAATTTGCTAATTTTAACCACTTTGCAAAGTCCACAGAAGCTGAGAGAAGTCCCCAGCTGTTCACCTGACAGCAGCACTGCCCATCTGTGCTGCTCTGCAGAGCTCCTTGGGCAAAGCACTAAAATCAGCCCCTGCTCCAGCAGGCAGCAATTTTATCCACCACCCAACACCAGAGCATCTCCCCAGGGACTTCAGGGACAGTGGGGCTCTTAGGGGGTCTCTATTTCCCGTGTGAGAGCAGCACTCTGCACATCAGCTCCCCAAATTACCCCCAAATAAAGAACTACCAATATTAAAATCACTCCCTTTGCATTTGGTGACCTTTTACTGTCCCAGCAGGTCAGGGGTGGGAGGGCAGAGCAGCTAAATCAGAAATTAGCGCCTCTGGAGCAGGAATTGCCCTGGGGGGCAGCACATTACAAACCCTAAACCATTGAAAAATCCCCTTTTCCACCCCAGGAACAGAACCACTGCTGGGGTGGCAGCGGGCTCACAGCAAAGCGACACCGAATTGGAGCCACGTCTGCCTTTGATGCTGCCCCAAACGCCAGCCTGGAAATTCTCCTGGAGCTCCCAGAGAGTGTCTGGGGCTGGGAGGAAAGAGCTGCTGCTTCTCCCTGTGCCCCGAGAGCCTCATCCCACAACCCCTCAGGAAAAGGATCTGCTTGAACCTTGTGTTCATTGATTATGGTTTCTCCAGACCTTCCCTAACACCAAATGCTCACTTTTCACCCCATCCCTTTATCTCTTTTTTTTTTTTTTTCCTTTTTTCTCCTTGAACTGAGCTGCCAGGAATGACTTTTCTCAGCTCATAAATGCATTTCCATTCGGAGAAAAAGAAAGTAATCTTTGCTGGCAATCGCTTCACCCTTCTGAGCCCTTCGAGTCCCAGTTCTGCTGTTCCCACTGACAAAAAAAATTCCCAGGGGAAGTGGGAGCTGCAGGCAGGGAAAAGAGGTTTGATGTGCACTGGGGATTCCTCCCCTGCCCCAAAATCCATCCTGGTTTTTCATCCCATCCAGTGTTAATAAAACAGCCTCAACAACACCTTCTGAGTGACTTTTTATTGCCCAGCCAGAATTAGAAACGTTGGGAGATAAAATCTCATTTTTAAATGCTACCCATGAAGCAGGATTCCTGACTGGCAGAGTAAAGGGGTTAAGGAATTCCTCTGGTGTCACAGCCACGGCCACTTCCCCTCTCTGAACCTGCCTTTTCCCCTAAAACCTGATCCTGATGGGCTATCAGCACAGCACTGGGGATCCTGAAGTGGTTATTTACATATTTTCCTCTCCGTGTATTGCAGGGCAATCTCAAAGGCTGTTTTTCCCCCACGTCCCATTTTTGATGGATGGCACAGATCAATTTAAGCTGTTCTCCAAAGAACTGCTTTTCTATGGGATGAGAGATTGGAATTACTTTTCTCTGGGATGGAAGAGTGGAATTACCATGTCTGACTTCCCTACAGCACCCAGCCTGTGGGGAGGGAAGGAGATGCCTCCTCCTATTCCCTCACATCCCTGATTCCTGCTCTTCTCTGGAGAACAGTGATAAAACACATTCATTACCTCCACTTCAGCACAGGGAAAATGAGGGGAAAGTGGTTGTTTATTAGATGTCGAGAAATACCAAAACCCTTTTAACTTGTACTCTAAGAGAAAGGAAAAAGGTAAAAAGGTAATTTTCCAGGAAGCTCCTGTCACTGTTTGAAAAGAGAGAGTAAAAAAGACTGCTTTTATTATCTGCTTTATTTATGGTTACTTAATAATGACACAGACAAGTACATTATTCGCTCAGCCACTTCCCTGCTGCTGCCTTTGGAAAGACAAAAGAGCAATCAAGTGTGGGCCTGTTTGCTGAAAGCTGAGCTCCAGAATCAACCAACAGCAGTTTTCCTTGGAAAAAAAATGAGATGCAGCACAGATTTCATGGAGAGATCCCTGATCCTGGACCTTAGGGCAGCAGGGTTTTGGGAGAGAGGTCAGCCAAGAGCGGGAAAGGGAAGAGAGGAATGAATTTTAGAGGATTTCCTACTTCTTTGTGGGATATTGATCGTTTTTAAGCTGTCAAATGAGAATATCTGGCCAAGATGGGATTCACAGGTGGTTCTGCAGTGCTGTCACCTACCAAAAAAAGGGAGCTGCTGTGGCTGAGGCTGGAATTCTTTGGAGCCAGGTGGATTTGGAAGAGTTGTTCCCAAATGTGATGGCCAAGCTCATTCCTCAGCAGAGCAGAGGATCAGGGCACAGGAAAGTGCCAGAGACAGAGGGGGAAAAGGGACAAAAATAGGGTTTGGATTTGGGTCCAGGCTGGATTCGGGAGGTTTCAGCACTAGGCTGAGAGGTCAGCTCCCAGAGCAGAACAAAGACAGCTGAAACACTGCAGGGCATCAGCTGCGGGAAGGGTTTGGGGATCCGAGGGTTTGGATTTAATGTCTCCATTTCTGACACCTGCTCTAATTGAAACAAGCACTTAGCAAATGTGAGCAAGCTCAGAACAAGACTCAAAAGAAGGGAACAGCAGCCCTGTCCCTCTCACAGTCCTCCTTCTATGCTATTTTCTCTGCATTTTCCTATTTAAAACCAAAGAAAACCAACTCAGCTGTTTTAGAGCCTGTCCAGCTGGTGCCAAGAGCCTCCAAGCTGATCCTGCTCAGGTACATTTGTCCAGCCAGGAATGCAACTTTGGGAGAGGAGGGACATGGAAGAGGAAGGTAAAATTCCTCCCTGACCTCCTGGAGAAGCCTGAGCTGTGGCATTTGGCCTGGAGACACTTAAATAAACCCAGAGGGCTTCGTTTGGCCTTTGAGATGGATTTTTTGATCTGCCTGTACACAGCCAGCCAGCACAAAGTTTTCCTGCTCCGGGGCACAGACAGCTCTTAATTAAGAGGCTTAAGTGTGTGGTTATTTACCCTGCACACAAAGATCTCCAGATCCAGTTTGGATCATCAGGGCACTGCTGACTTTCCACAGCAGGCACTTAGAGAGATTGGAGGTCTTTACTCGGGGCTGTTTAAGGTGAGTGAACAATCCATCCCCTGAACATTCCAGCAGCCAAGCAGGGAAGTGATGCAGCCATTAAAACCTGCTCCTAATAACTCAGAGTGCACTCAGAGCCATCCCAAACACCCTGCTAGGAGGCAGAGCATTAATAAGCTATTAACCCACCCCAGAGCAGGCTGCAGCTGGGAAAGGAGCAATAAATGTGGGGAAAAGGCCACGAGCATCAGCATCTCTGTCCAGAAGCTTTGTTACCACTTTTTACCTTCAGCAATTTTTGCAAGGTTCTCAGCACAGTGTCCTGCACCTTTGTGCCCCTGCCTTCCCTCGGGAGGGAAATCATGTTTGTCTGGCAGGTATTTGAGACAGGAGTCCAACAGGCTGCCTGGGCAGGGGTCACCTGGTCCACGGCTCGCTTCCCCACAATCTGCTCAGCCCTTGTTTACTCGAGCCCAGCCAGAGCCAAGCTCTTTGCTCCCTGCTCACAGCCCAGCTGGCCCCACACAGCTCCGGGGAGAGAGGGGAGCAGCCTCCATCCAGCAGCACGTGGGCAGGCACAGTGCTGGAAGCTGCCAAACAGGGAACCAAGGTGTGTGCTTGCACGGGGATCTCTTCCCAGAGGGGAAAAGCCCCAAGCAAACCTCTCCAGTGGGATTATTAGCACGTGGATAACTCTCAGTGTTGCTCCTCCAGTGCAGCTAACCAGGGAGGGTAGTCTGGCTTCAGAACAAACCGGGTCCATCATGACATTTCTCCAGGGACAAGGCTGAGTTTCTCCTAAAGAAACCCCTGTTAGTGGGACTGGGGCAGGTTTGGATCAGCACGAGCAGGACATTTGCCCCTCCAGGACAGAGCACAGCCCAGCTGGGAACCAGTGAGGAATACAACCCTGGGGGGCAGATACTCCATCCTCTCAGAGGAAACCAGCACCAGGCAATCTCTGCTCCTCATTTCGCCCCAAATAAAGATTCCTTTTCCCTCTGCATGGCTCTCACATTGCCACCTCTCATTCTGGTGGCTGAAAGCAGTGGCACCCTGACCCCTGGCAGGGACTGGAATACAAATGCACAGAAAACTGTGGCAGGGCCACAGATTCCCCATCCCTGCTGCCACTCCCCACGCTGTGACGGCTGCAGCAGCAGCAGCAGATGATGCATGGAACAAAAAGTTGTACAGGGAGGGAGGCAGAATCACCTGCCTGGTGTTACATCACTTCTCTGGCTCCTGACAGCTGTGGCATTCAGCAGCTGAGACCCGGTGGCTGTGACAGATGAAAGGATGACCCAGCTGAGAGATGATGTCAGGACAGGAGAGATCTGAGAGCAGGAGGCAGGCAGGGAGGCAGAAGTCCTGAGCAGGAGTGTTTAGAACCGTCTAAAAGGTACAAGTGTACATTTATGGGGACAGAAACAGCCTCTGCACACATCTGGCTTAGAGAACAGACAGAATCCCAGGGCAGGGGGAAGAAAGACAAGGCCCAGGCAAGCTGCCTCGATCAGAAAAACCCTGATAAAGGGCTTAGGGAGAGTGTAAAAGGGAAGAAAAGCCCCCCAAAGCATCGCAGCCCCATCTGTCTCTGCCACAAACAGCCACACTGGGCACTAAGGAGTTTGCTGGGAGACGTTTTCCCTCTGCTGATTGATGGCATTTTCCAGGCTGTTATTAACTGGACTTCACCACTTTGGGGTGATCTATGGAGCAGCAGCAGCTTTAAAGCATTTGGCACTGCAGCCATGGATTATAGGAAGGAGTAAAAAATTGAAGCAGTCCCTCAGAGCATCCCCATCTGTCAAGGTGTGCACAGGGGCTGCAGGTGATGGGGGGAGGGAGGAAGGGCAGTGGATGCTGCGAGGCACCACTTCCCCAAAAAATGAGCCCTCTCCACTTGGTTTCCAGGAGCCCCAGCTGCTCAGAGGAGTGAGAAACTGGGTGACCACTGTCCAAAGCAGAAGGGGAAGGAAGGGAGATGGTGATGGAAGGAGAAGCTGAGGTTTTTGGGATAAAGGAGTCGGAGGAGGAGCCTGCTCAGGACGGGCTGGTTTGGAGTGTGAGGGGGGATGAGGGTTTGGGTTGAGGGCAGCAATCCCTGCACCTTGCAGCAAACGGCCAAAGCTCTCTTTTTTTGGAAGTGGCTGTGGAGCCTGAACCACCTTCTGCAGCATTCCAAAGGCAGGGAAGGCACAGGGGGGCTCCCACCCCCAGTAATTAGGCATTTAATTAGCAGTGAGCAGAGCACAAAGCCTGGGTGGAGAAAGCACAGGACAAGGTTGAAATATTTCCCTGACCCCAGCACTTCTGTTCTGAAACCACACAGAGCTGTGACCTGCACTCACAGCAGCAATTTTGAATATCAATTAATCTTACTTTAAGCAGTTCTCACTTCTGGGTTGTGATCTACAATTCAAGATTTTCTTCTGCTGCACCCAAAATTTCCTTTGACATCCAGGAACAAAGATCCAGCGCCACCCCAGCCTGCTGGGGATTGCTGATCCTGAATCCACACACAAAATCCCCTCCCTGTCTCCTCCAGCTCAAGCAATTTGCCCAACTTTAGCACTAATTTATGAATCGTTTCAGTCAACTTGAAAGTGGCCTCTATAATATTTATCTGTGCAATATCCATCCACTCAGCACTGTCTTGTCACAGTTTCAGGGGTCTAATTAAATCATGGCCTGAATTGGAAAAAGCCATTCTTGCAGCAAGGCTGAGCTGACCTCCTCAACTCATTTATCCACTGATAACCCTCGTATGGAAGCACTCAGCCCCCCTGAGGGAGAAACTGCTTCACATCCCATTGATCCCCAGCTTTTTCCTGACTTCTCAAGCAGCTCTTGTTTTTATTCACTGATCAGAAATTACTTGACCAGCCACCAAAAAAACCACCAACTCTTCATCCACATCTCGCAGGGAGCCAAAGCTGGGAGAAATCGTGAGAGGGGACACAAAGCCAGGGCAGCTCAGGGGGTGCTATGAAAGGTGACAGCTCTTGCTGTTGGACTGCGTTTGAAAATGTGAGTAATCATCAAGGTGTCGTTTGTGTTCTCCCTCTGATCAAAGCACTGGACAGAAAAACATCGAGTTTTGCAGGGGACCAGAGGTGCTGGAGAAGCCCCAGAGCTCAGCAGCCCCAGCTGTCAGGAGGAATTTAACTGTTTATGGCCTCCTGTTCCTGTGAGCCATTAAACCAAACAAACAACAGCTGCTTCCCCTCCTCCGCAGCACCAGCAGGACCTGGGCTGTGCATTATTAATTCTGCTTGGCATTCCCATCACAGGGCTACAAAATCCTGCTCCCAGACCTTGTGTTAGGTGCTTAACTCTCCCAGAACAAACAGGTGCTGCTGAAGCGAGGCTCTTACAGCCTCGCCGTGCCTGTGGAGCCATGCAGCTCATCTGGAAAGCTTCACACATCCAGAAGGAAGCCAGGCAGAAGGAAATTCATCACTCCTACCCAGGTGGGCCAAGTGAGACAGAGAAGCACTTCCCATTCCCCCAGATCCATCTCCCTGCAAAGAGCACAGAGCTCCTTCCACGCCGCTGTCGCTCAGTCCTGCACCCTCATGGCATGGGACAGCAGATCCCAAAAACCCCTCTGGTGGCTGAGGGTACAAAGGAGGTGTAGAGGAGCCCCAAAATCACGTTCTCAGTGGTTGTGATTATCCAGGGAAGAGGCACAGAAAGCCTCAGCAGCTCATCCAAGGGTTATCCCTGTGCCCAGGTCCAGCTCCCATGGGATGCAGCCACCTGATTTCCATAGACTGCCTTGGAAATGTCATCCTCAGCCACTGTGAAATGAAAAGGCCAAAGGAGAATTTCCTGGGGCCCGAGGCTCACCAGAGCAGAGGGAGTTGCTGCTGCCAGAGGATGCTGCCCTGAGAGGAGCAGCACAATCTGTCCCACAGGAGCAATGAGCCTCTCACAGGGCTCTCCTGCCCACTCAGCCATTCATTGCTGCTCCTCCAGAGGAAAAGGGGAGGGCTTCTGTGTTCTGCCCCAAGACATCTGCCCTGTTCCACTCTGCTCAGTCAGAAGCTGGAAATATTTCATCAGGGACTGGCTGGGGCTGCTCCACCAGCCCTGTGCCTGCTGGGGAAGAGACTGGATGGATCAAGTGGCAAAGGGGGAAGAATAAAAATCCTGGGAGTTGCTGAGTTGAAAGAAAATGTGTCCCTTGCACAAGAGCTCATTGCTCTGGGGATCCAGAGCCTCTCCCCATCCTTGTCTCGCTCCAGCTCTGTCCCTGTCTGAGCCTCCTGGACAGCCCCAAGCAGGACAGCCCTGCAGAATCTGTCTCAATTTTCCTGCCAACTCAGTCGAGGCAGGAAAAGCCCTTTGGAGCTGAGCTTCTGCTGGTGTGGGTGTCCATGCAGGGACAGGGGATGGAACTGAGGGAACATTTTTGACTGGGTGGCTCCTTTTAAATCATTCCCTCCAAGGCAGCAAATGTCCTTCTGGAAGGAGGAGACCAAAAGCAGCTCTTTGGTGAAACCCCTTCTCTCTGGATCCCTTCCTCCCCTCAGAGAAGTTCATCTTTGTCCCTGCACTGTCCTCTCCTGCCCCGACCCACGGCCAGGCCTGGGGAAGTTTCTCCACCACTTTCTTCGCACTCAGTTAGAAAAGTCTTGGGAATATTCATCATCCTGACACAGCCCCCAGCCAAAGCCCCTGCGGGAAGTCACATCCCTCTTCCCCTGAGCTGCCCTGCCCATTCAGGGAGATGATTATTGCAGAAGGGGGAGGAAAAGGGGGTGGATCCCCCCTCCATCCCTTTGGGATAAGTGCCCACAGTCCTCCAGGGGTTAGGGGAGAGGCTGGGCTCTGCTTCCAGCCTCTGAGCCCAGCAGGAGTGGATTCATGCCTCCGTTCTCTCCCCTGCCTGAAGCACACTCCATTCCCTGTCCCCTGCGCTGCCACATCCATCACCCTGCCCTGCTGCCCCCACCCCCTGCCACCTCTGCCCTCCCACCTCCCCGCAGATCAGGAGCTGGAAAATGGCTTTTTTTGACCCGTATGGGAGCTATTAGGACGTCAGAGCAGGCGCTAAGGAGGCCCTCACATTGCTCAGCCGATTCACCTGCAGGAGCAGAAATGTTGGAAACAGGAAAAAACCTCTTCTGCAAAGAGTTTTCCTTACACTGGGGGAGGCACCTTCCCTGGGCCATGGTGGCATCTGAGTGTCCTTTCCCCACCAGAGCACATCAAAAACGCTCAGAAAAAAACCAGAATGCTCACTCTTGCATTTAGCTGGACCTCAACACTTCTAAATTTGCACGTCCTGGACCACCCCCTCCTTATTTACATTGTATTTCCTTATTTACATATTATTCCCAGAGTTTTCAGTTGGGTCTAGGAGCCAGGGGAAAAGTCGGAGACCAGCCACTCCTCTGTGCCAAAGGGTATTTTTGTGATCCAGAGCTCAGCACAGGGTCACAGGACAGACAAATATTGGGATGGAAAACAGGAAATTGTTCTCCTTTTTACGCTCCTTGTGGATGGCTTTGCTCTCAGACCCGCCGCAGCTGCACTGGGCACTGCCCAGGGCAGCCTGGGGCTGAGCTCCTGAGATCCCAAATCCCTGCTGGGGCTCCAAGGACAAGTTTTCCTCCCAGCAGGAACGTGCCTGCAGGGTCTGGGCATTCCAGGAGCAGAGCTGGAGGGCACTGGCACCACCAGGGCTGTGTGTGAAGGCTGAGGCTTTGTAAAGCTCAGCTTTGGCACTGCTGGAGCCGGGCTTTGCCCAGAGGGATGAATTGCAAATCCCCAGCTCTGGGGAAAGCTGTTCCGTGCCAGGGGAATGCAGCAATCACAGCTGGCAAAGCAGCAGCCCCTGTCTGGAGGAGCAGCACTTCCCCAGGCACCGAGAAACGCAAAGCCCTGTTGGGAATCTATAGGATGGAAGAAAAGGACACCCCAAACCCACCCAGAGCCCCACAGCGGTGCCGCAGCTCTGCAGGTCCTCACCAACACCCAGAGGTGGCTCTTGCCTGTGACAGTGACACGACACCGAGGGAAAAACTGCAATTTCTGCTCCCAGGCTCCTCTTCCAGTCCTGGACCGGAGGTTTAGGTCAAATTAACCCGAGGAAAAGAGCAGGAACCGACCCTGGCATTGACTCAGCACGGTGCTGATCAGGACAAGGAGAGCAGCCCGGCTGCTGCCCTGATCGCCCACAGGGTTGTGGGGTCCCAGAGGATGGAAACAACCCCGGGAAGCAGCGCTGGGTCTGTAATTACCATTAAATTCAGCCCCACAGAGCTTAGGCAGGCTCTGAGCTCTCTGCATTGTGTACGGCCCCATCCCCTGAACACCCTTTGTGAACTCTTCTCTATTTCAGCCACATTTTAGAGATAAAACCTCTCCTCAGCCTAAACAAGAGAATCCATCAGCTTTTCCAAATTCTGAGAATCCCCTCCAATGAACTTTTACCCGAGTCTCCCCTCCCAGCATCCCCAAGTGCAGCTTCCTTTCAAGCCCCGTTTGTTTGTTTGCCTTCCAGAGCTTTGGCTGCAGCAGAGCTGAGCCCAGCCCTGCCTCAGTCATGTGCTGATGACTCGGTGGCCCTGGTGCCTCTGCTGGGATGCAGAACTGGAGCTGGCAATGCCCTTGGGAGCAGTCACCCTGCAGCTGGAGGAGGGCACAAACCTCACCCAGGTGGCCCAGGGGGGCAGCAGGATGCCAGCGTCCCTTTGCAGGTGCCTGGCATCCACTCCAGAGTGGCATTTTCCACTGCAGGTGGGGCTGCTGCTTTTGCAATCCCTTTTTTATTTTTTTGCACCTTTTCCTGCACCCAGCCAGGCGTCCCAGTGGATTTGTGCCTCCTCCAGTCCCTCCTGACCCAGCGCTCAAAATTCAAAATCACTTCTACACCACAGGCACCCATTCCCTGCCCTATTCCACACTCCAAACCTCCAGGAAAAAAACCACTTCCACCTCCTTCAGCTCCAGCTTTTCCATGATCATTTCTCTGCAGCCTCACAGCAGAGCCCCCTCACCTCCAAACGCCGAGGGTTGGCTGAGGACAGCACAGGTGGAGTGGCCAAACCCCTCCCTCTGCTCACCTCGCAGCTCTTTAAAGGTGTGGTATTGCAAGTTTTAACCCTCTAATAATGCATCCTCCTCTAATAATGCATCCTCCTCTAATTAATACATCCCTGCTCTCTGTGCTGAGCCCGAGCAGCTCCTGCCCTGTCCTCCAAAGGCAGAGTGGGGACTTTGGCCAGGTGGGGACGTGGTGACAGATGCTGCTGATTCATGGTGGGGCTGGTGCTGCAGGGACACTTTGTTCCCACTCCAGAAGGGCCAAAATCAGCCAATTTATGCAAAAAATCCAAGAACTGATGAGGCAAACGAGTGCTTGCACAGCCATTTCTGGAGTTACTTTCCAGCACTCCTCCCCTCCCTTTTTATTTTATTTTAAATTGCAATATAAAGCTGAGAAGGTCAGCTCATTTCTACGAGCATAAATTAGACTCATTATTTGTTAAAAAGTCGGACTTGGAAAGAAAATGTGAATTTGCTGAGGAAAAATAAAAACATTAATGAGATCCAAGAATTATTAACTGGTCTGGGAAGGAGAGAAAAGGGAATTTAGGAGTGTTAATTAAAGATAACGGGCTCCAGTGCAGGAAGTGGGGACACTGTGCAATGATAACTCAGAGGGGACCAATTCTCATGGCTTGGGTTTTTTCCTGAGCTTGTCCAACTGGGGGAGAGTTTGATCAATTATTTGTGTGTGAGGAGCAGCTTCACGCACTGGGGCACAAGAGAGGATTTTGAAGGGAATATTTGGGCCTGAAGAGGAAGGACAGAAGGCACAACTATTCCATATTATTCTGTGCTGACTTGTACCAGTTCTGCTTTGCTTCCCTGAATAGCTCCTATGCCTGGAGCAGCAAACTCCTATCTTATTCTCCCCAAGAGGGGAAGAAACAGATAATTCCCTTCCCAAACGTGGCAAATTCCCAGAGAGAATGTTCCAGTGTTCTCCTGGCCCAAATTAATGCAGGCATCCCCCTGGAAACTCCCTGCTCTTTTCCCCTCCTCCTGTGCCCTCTCCCTCCCATCTCCAGTAAATCTGTGTGGACTGAAGCATTAAACAAAAACCCTTCTCTTAAAACCCCTCCCACGATTAAAGGACAGGCAGTGTAATTCCACAGCTGTTTAAAGTGAAACCTGTAAAGGTTAAATTTAATATCAGGGAGATGAGATTGCACCTCGCTGCAGCTGTCACTCAGGGAAGCTCTCCCAGGAAAGCCTCCGTGCTCTTTCCTTTTCCAGGCACATTCCACAGCCTGGATCACACCGAGGCAGGGGTTGGGGGTGGATTTCCCATCCCTGGCAGTGCCCAAGGCCAGGCTGGAGCAGCCTGGGATAGTGGGAGATGTCCCTGCCCGTGGAACTGGGTGAGTTTTAAGGTCCCTTCCAACCCAAACCATTTTAGGACTCTGTGAACTGGAAAAGGACTCCAGTAAAAGGGCACAGAAAGTGGTTGGGTTTTTTTTTCACTAGGATAGAAGCCAGAGCTGCCTCATTTTGGGTTTTTAGCTGGCACTGCCTTTGCTGACTGCTGGATTAAAAAAGCTCCTGTTTCATAATCCCAGCTCTCCCCTTGTTTGTCCTCCTCACCCCCCACATCCCACCCATCCCAAAGCTCTCCAGCATCTCTGAGCCAGCCCATTCCCTCCTGGAAATCACTCAGCCATCCACAAAGCCTGGGCACAGCCTGCCTTGGAGCTCCCAATCACTGCAGCTCCTCTCCTGCTGCATCACCAAGGCAATGGGAATCTGCCCGAGCCAAGAGAAAATAAATCCCGACCTGAGACGTTGCTGTATCCAAAAATTTGTGCCAACAAGGATGAGAGAACAAATGGTAAAAGCAAAGCTTGACCCCTCCAAAGGCAACAGCACCAGAATCAGCTGGGTGAAGGTGCTGACTCTGCTGGAATCCAGAAGGGAAAGGAGGGAAATCAGTGGATTGGGATGGGATGGATTCCAGCTCCCTCCAAAAAGCTGGAATTCTGCAAGATCTGGCCCTGTGCTAATGCAGAACTTGGGGCAGCTGCTGTTTGAGGAGGAAACCAAATTTTAAATCCATAAAATTCCTTTTCAAGCTTCTCCCAGCCTCTACATCCAAATAAGTTGCTTCTTGGTAAGTGTTTGAAGGATAAATTTGGGATTAATTCCAGGCAGCTGAAAGAGTCCTTAAAACAGCCTGTCCTCAGCACTGGGGGGATGTGGGGCATGAGAGCAGATCTTTGAAAACTTGGGCTCCCTATTTTTGGAACCTGAGAGAGGAAAACTTTACCCTTTTTTTTAGGATTAGAGAGGATGGATTAAGGGAAGTCATCAGGTGCTGGGGAGTAAAATTTTCTGTACTGGCAGAAAGACCCATGGGGACACCAGAGATCTGTGCTCATGTCATAGCCACAGAGGGAATTTGGTAGAGACAAGTCATCCCACTGGTAAAAAACCAACAATAACTCTATTTTCCCCTCTCTGTTGCCCACCCCAGTGAGATTTCCCAGCACAGAAAATGCCCATTATGCAGACAGCACTGGAAATTAAAAGTTTGTTGCTCTCAGAGGGAGCAGGACCTCCAGACTCTTGGCAGTCGTTGCTCAGCTGAGGGTTTTGAGCTGCTGTGAGTGCCCCAGATAGGAGAGAAATGTTTTAATACCTCAAGAGATGGGTAAATTGAACATGGGGAGCATCAGCAGATAAGCTCAACCCTTTTCCTCTAAAGGATAAAAAATTCCCTGTTCTCTGTCTCAGCCTCCCCTGGTGACCATCCCCAGTGTGTGAACTAAAACCAGACCCATCCCTGAGTTTCCCCCTCCCTGCCCACACCTGGAGGCTGCTACTGGGAGCTCCATGCTGAGACTGCAGCTCACCAGCAGGGTGAAATCCCCCCACCCTTCCACAGAAACCCCTCCAAGGCTCCACTGGCTTTATCCCCCCACCAGCCAGTGTTTCCCAGCTGACTCCAGGGCAGGAAGAAGCAGGGAAGGCCACAAATGCCCAGGAGATGCTGGGAGGAGCTCAAGCCCTGACATTTTCAGGCTGGTTCAGGCACGAGCCTCATTCACCATCATCCACTCTCTCTGCCAGAAGGTTCAGAAAGCCTTGCAAGCAGGTGGAGAGAAAATAACTTTTCCCCAGGGAAATTTTCTTCCTGACCCTGATTCATTAGAAGCTGCCTGGTGCCCTGGAGCATGGAGAGGGGGAAACCAAAGGCAGGCAGAAAAGGGTGCCCAGGGGAAGCAGCAGGTACCTGCCAGCTGACAAACTGGGGCTTGAAGTGTAAACCAGCCTGCAAGGGGATCTAAAAGCAGTTTAAAGTGTAGTTTCCTGCCATAAAAGCAAGACACTTTCCTCCCTGGGAATCAAAGAGGGTCTCCTGGGCTGAATTTCATTTCCTCTGTAATGAAAATTAATCGTAGTGGTAAAGACTAAGGCGAGGAGTAGCTGCAGCTTCCCACACTCCACAGCTCCCAGGAATAAAAGCCCAGGCAGTGACTACATTTTAATTGTGTCACAAACACATTTGCAGCCAGTATCCCCCTCGGAATGCCCACAATAACCATTAAAGCACAAGGTCAGTTTGCTTGCTGTGACACAGGGACTGCAGCATCACTCATTTCCACCAGGTGCTCTCTTCCAGGTAAAGAACTTCTCCCCCCTGGGCCTGCTCCTCTCTCCACTGACAGGATGGCAAAGATTCCTGGTAAAAACCACAGCAAAAAACCAGGGAATTTGCAGATTTTTTCACAGAAGTGATCAGAAAATAGCTCTCCAGGAAAAAGCAGGACTCGACAGCAAAAGCTTTCTGGATTTAGGCTCCAAAAGCTGCACAGTTGTACCAGTCCTAGAATTTTTCCTGGATGAGGACACGAAGTTAGAAGGGAAAAAGGAGAAAAATAGAAAGAGGATTAATAAGCAAAGTATGAGAGTATCAGATATAGGAAAGGACCTTTACAAGAGAATTCCAGGCAAGGGCAGCTGCTGACCCTGCACTGAGGAGGGTTTATGGGATAAAACCTGATTTTCATTGCGTGAGGGCTAAAATTTTATTACTGAGATCACGCAATTAACGGGACTGACTGGGAGAAGATCAACCATGGGATGAGGAAAGGAAAATGTAGTTTGTAAAGGTGAAGGCCAGGGGAGAAAATGGATCAAATTTCAGGTTTATATCCCAAAAGGGCTGGGAGGGATGTGCAATCCAAGCATGGAATAGGATGCCCCAAATCTGCCTGCTTAGCAGAGGGATATGAATCCCAGTTTCTCATCCATTCTCCTCATGGTCTGTGCTGGTAATTCTGTATTTATGGAAGGGCCAGAGCCAGCATGGATATTTCCCTTCCCAGATGCATTTCCCAGGCTCAAACCATCAGCACAATCCATGGTTTCTAACAGGTTTTTTCTTCCCCAGGGTGACAACATCAGCAGGCAGAGGAACCAGAGCCACAACTCGAAGGCCAACACTCCCTCACTCTTTATTTAATTTAATATTCATGAGTGATCCCAGCAGGGGAGCTCAAAAATCTTCCACTCCTAAATCAGAATGCTGCATAAAAGCACATTTTAAGTTATTTGGTAGAAATAAAGTGACCTTCAGAAGTGCAGTTTCCACGTGCTGTGCCACATTCCAGGAATCTCCCAGGAATGACTCCCCTGGACCCAAAAATCTCACAGCTCTTCCTTGCACAGGCAGAAAATCCAGCTGGGACACAGTCAAGCATCACATAAATTATAATCCAAGCCCTGATACTCCTTGAAGAGGAGGTTTGAAGATGGGTTGGCTGAGAAAGAGGTGGAAATGGATCTAAAATCAGTATTAATTGAGGAGTTCAGATGAATTAAGGACCTGAACACACACAAATAAATCAGTTTAGCTGAGAACATTGTCCTTCCTAGAATTATACCTGGTCCAAATCAACCCAAGGTGAAGGATAAACCTGAAATTTTCAGATTTCTGCAGAAATTCTTTGCTGCAGACCTGCTTCTGGCTGGTTTTCAGCCCGAAAATTCTGCAGCACTGCTGATTTTTTCAAGTGGAGGGCTCCTAAATTGAGCTTTCCAGTTGTGCTGGAGCTCCCCAGCGATGCCAGCCCTGAGATTTACAGCTCACCATGGCCTCTAAATCCAGAGGCTGCCTGGAATTTCTTGTCAGAGAAGAGAGGAGGCAGCTGCTGGAGAGGCCTGATGTACACCTGGGTACCTGGCTGCTCTTCCCAGAGCATCAGATGCTGCAGCAGAGAGGGAAGGGCCACAAATCCCTGGAATGCTGACTCACAGGCAGATGATTCCACAGGGAATCCACAGCTCTGGCAAAGGCAAAGAGCCCTGACTGGCAGTGACCTCGCTGTGCCAGGACTTCTCATCCTACTGGCCGTGGCTGCAGAAGAGAAATCCACACTGAAAGCAAATTGTGGGACAACAGCACTGGATCTGCCCCCTCAGCACTGCAACAACTCATCTGTGCAGGACTCCAGGAACAACAACCCATCCTGTGCAGGACTCCAGGAGCAACAACCCATCCTGAGCAGGATTCCAGGCACAACCCCTCATCCTGTGCAGGACTCCAGCAGCAACAACCCATCCTGTGCAGGATTCCAGGGACAACCCCTCATCCTGAGCAGGACTCCAGGAGCAAGGTCAATGGAGCACTTGGGGAACAATCCTGGAGCTGGGGTGGTCTCTTTGATTGCTCCCAGCCAAAAACCTCCTCGGGCTTAGGGGAATTGAGCACTGCTGGGCAATGGCAGCAGGGGGACAGAGGGACAGAGGTTGTCACCTCTGCTTGGCCGACACAGTTCCAGCCCTTCCACAGGGAGGATTGGCAATCCCTCCTCCAGAGCCTCTCTCTGCTGGAATATTGCAGGGAAGAGTTGCTCCAGGAGGATCCTGTTCATACCCAGCCACTCTTCAAGGGCTCCCTCTGGCAAAATGCACCTGCCTGTGACTTTGCAGGGGATGAAAGTTCCATTTTGAGGTAAAACATCACAAAGAACTCAGGGGAAGGTGGGCAGGAGGCACAGGAATAAATCTCATCCCAATACCCACATCCCCACAAGGCTGCACGTTCAATATGAAGTTATAACATTTGAAACACCTCTAAGTAGGATGTTTGAAAAAGAAATGGGGCTAAAGCTGAGTCTGTCTTAAGTGTTTCCTCTCCCTCCACTCTTGTTTTTCTCTGTTAATCCTGCAGGATGGAAAGCATCTTCTACCTGGACTAACCTGGCTCAAAGCCTTCCAATAAAACAGCAATTTCAAATTCTCTGTATCTTCCTTTTACAAAGCTCCTGCCTATTCTTGCTGCTTGCAGCAATTGCCTTCCTTAGAAAGGAAAATAAATGCTGAATTTAATGTAATTCTATCTTTACACGTAGATTTTTATTTGTTTTTTCCCTGGCTGCTACAGCCATCATGGTCATCTCTGGAATCCTGTCAGTCCCAGGATGTGATGCAGGAAGGTCAGTCCAGGTTATAACCATGATGAAGGAGAAGTGGCACCAAGTGAAGAATCACAGAATCATAAAATGGTCTGAGTTGAAAGGGACCTTAAAGCCCATTTGTCCCATCCCTAAGGACACCTTCCACCATCCCAGGTTGCTCCAAGCCCTGTCCAACTTGGCCTTGGACATTTCCAGGCATGAGGCAGCCACAGCTTCTCAGGGCAACTTCTCAATCATTTTACTTTGTGGGAAAATCCTTCCTCTCCTCCTCATCTTTCCCTGTGTTTCAGGCCATTAAATCCCAACCAAATTCCCTTTCAGCAGCTTCCCCCTGTCCCACGGAACTGCTCAGTATCCCCATCCCTTCCCACTGCTCCTCCGCACCCAGGATCGGGTTTTTCCCGCAGTCACCCACTTTTCCATGCCTCGGGGCTGCCCCTCGGAGCCCCGCAGCAGGAGAAGAGTTAAGCTGATCAATGGCAGAGGAACAGCTCCAGGGGCCTGGTTTGCAGCCATCCATCAGCACCATTTACATGAGAACTGTCAGGCTGCAAATAGAAAGCGAGGCGATGTGAAACAATCCTGTCTGAAGGTTTTTAGCACTCCTTACAAATTGCCGCCGTGAATAACTTGTTGCCTGTATTTATCCCTTTTCAAATTGTCTCTTAGCTACACTCATCCATCTTCATTCCTCCCCGCCCGCTCCAGACACTCTCGGCTGCTGCCTCATTATTTTACATTTGTGCGCTGCCACTTGGCTCAGGCTCGCAGAGCAGCCCCGGGAGGACAGATCCATCCCTGGGGCGATGCCACCGGGCTTTTTGTGGCCTTGCACACACCCGCCCTCATCCCTGCGCTTGGGAGGGATCAAAGCCTTGGCACCAGGACGCCTCCACGCCCGGCAGGACAACACCCCGGAAAGCAGAGTTCCCGCTCCCTAAAGAGCATCCCTGCATCCCTTCGGGGATGAGGGGCTGCACTCAGAGCTTTCTGCTCGGAGATGCCCGAGAGCCCAGCCAGGCTCCGTTTGTCCCTGCAGAGAAGAGCCAGCTCGCTGTGACAGCGGTGACAACTCCTCCGCTGAAGCCCACAGCTCCCTCGTTTTCCCGAGCCAGGGGCACCGGAGATATTCCAGCAGTCCTGCTCGGAGGCTGCAGGGGCAGCCACAGCCCGATTGGGCAGGAAATTGCAAATCAGAGCTGCCACCGGGGAACAGCCACCACACTTGGAGGAGCTTCAGCTCCAGCTCTGCTCCATCACCAGACAAGCAGCTGGTGAAAGTGTGCCTCCACCAGATTTTTATTCCAGCTTTCTGTTCCAGTTTTCTCACTGCTCCCTCTCTCAGGATTGCTGCCATCCATCCTCAAACCCTTCCACCAAGCGCACTCCTTCAGCCCCAGCTCCTCTCACAGCTCCTCCACAGCTGTCCTGCTCATTTTAAACCACTCCAAATTGAATATATTGCTTCTCCCATGCTCCAGCTTTTCCCTCTCCCCTTTGTTTGCCAGCCTCAAACGTATTCCCCGGCCCACACCTCCAAAGCACTGCTCTCCCTAATTTGCACTCTGCGCTGCCTCGCTTTTATTTGCCTCTGAAAAGCCTTCAAGTGGCAGTGTTTGTGAGAAAGATGCTATCCAAAATAAACTTATATTGTGCCATAAATCCCAGCCGAAGCACAGCTAAGACAGGTGCAAAATTACAGGCTACAAGGAGGTGGTTTGAGAGCTCCTACTTTTATGGAGGAGGGAAAGAACCATTCCCACCACAACAGCCCTCGCTGCCGAGAAGTGTGGCTTGGATTATTTGAGTGGTCAGGCTCTCAGGGCTTGGCTCTTCAAATCCATAACTCCAAAGGTCAGGTTTTGTTAAAACCACTCACAAATCAAACTCCCAAAGCCCTGGAGAATCTGTGGAACTGCTTCAGGAGAGGTCCCAGAGTTATATTTTTATTTTTCAGTGCAGAGCTGGAGGAAAAACCAACCCCAAAATCGGTACCAATTCCTTGGTAACCTCTGTAATCCTGGGACATAGCAGGATGAGGACGTTTTCTGACAGAAATATAAAATATGACTAAAAATAAATTATTTCATGATAACCAGCAGTGTTTAATCCAAGGAAATGAATGACTGAATTTTAATTTCATAAATAAAAAAGATATTTTGAACTGCATGTAAGAAAACAAAGTGCACTGCTGCTGACACGGGGAGAAATAAGTTCTTTTCTTGTTCCCTAGCAGCTTAAAAGCTGTCAATTAGCAAATCCCTATGCAAATGTGCTCCAACTTGACAGGCAGAGCTCCAAAACAGTGATAACACCACGGGAAAAAATGCACCAAACCCCACAATATTTACAGGAAGCAGCAACACCAGGTAAATATTTTCATATGCTGTAAACTGTATAGGTTGAAAGCATTCTCAGCACTGCTTTTAATGTGATTAAAGGGCAGGGGGAAAAAAAGCACTGTGCAAATAAATTGCTAAAAAAAGGTGAAAAATGGGAGGTTCAGACAACTGAGTGTCAGAGAGGAGCGTGCTGAATCAATAAATTGTGCTCTCAGAGGCAGAATTCGCTTGCCCTTTAGCAAAAGTTGGGATCTATTCACTGCCTGATATCGTGGTCACTTCCCAGAGCACTAAATCAAGGCTGGGACTTGTTAATCCCAGCATTTTGCTGACAGAGCAGAGCTCAGCCCCAGCCAAAAGGCACCAGATGGGCACAGGGGGGGATCCTGAGCACAGCAAAGGCAGAGGGAACAGTTTGGTGCTCACTTGCAGTTTGTGTTTTGCTTTATTGGCTTTAAATTGTTCTTCTGGGGAGGAAGAAAAGAAGAAAATTTCCCTGGCACGTGGAGTTGGGTGGTAACAAACCCTCAAAAAAAGCACTGAAAAATAAAGAGATGCAGCAGCTAAAAATATTTATGGTCAACAAAGCCAGGTGCTCCTAAAAGCCACGCTGCCCCCCAGGCACGGGCTCTTCCCTCTTTTCCATCCTGGCACTGCCCCTGCTTTGGGGGATTTTGCAGCCAAGGGATGAAGAGAGAAAAGCTGGGATCATGTCAGGCTGGTCTAAAGCTTCAGGTGGGGTCTAACAACATGCTTCAGGTTCATCCAAACCCCCACTTCAGGCCAGTCTAAACCCCTCTTCAGGCCAGTCTAAGAAAAGTTCAGGTTCATCTAAACCCCGCTTCAGGCCAGCCTAAACGCCCCACTTCAGTCCAGCCTAACAACACATCAGGCCGGCCCTAAAACCCCATTTTGGGCCAGCCTAACAACACAACAAATGTTGTTCTAAATCTCCACTTCAGGCCAGCCTAAAACCCTCACTGCAGGCTGGCCTGCAACGCTCAGCACAGCGCTTCACCACCGCAGGCGTTCCCCAGAAAAAGGGGTTTGACTTTTTGGGGCGAGACAGGCTGAGCCCTCTCACCCCCTGAGCTGCCCTGGAGAATCCTCACCCCGGCCCTGAGAGAAAAAGCTGCTGACAAGAGGGGTCAGGTGGTTATCTGCCTCAACAGTCACTGAGCTCCTCCTAAAATTCACTCCTAGGGAGGGATCAAACCAGACCAGGCAGAGAAACATCCCAGCAAGGCTTCCCTTGGTGACAGTTCCAGCAAAACTGCATTTCCTGAGCAGCTGGAGCACTGAATCCACACTCAGGTAACTCAACAGGCTCATCTCCTGAAAATACTCCTTTCTTTTAGGTACTTTTTGTTGTTGTATCATTTTGCAAGGGCAGGAGGAAATTTGATGGAAAGCAAGCCTTGATACTAAAATGTTTTTATTCTCTCTTTATTTGCTGTTGAGGCAGAAGAGGCTTTAGTTCAGATTTTTTATTCTTTCCCAGACATGATTGGTGTTATGTTTCCTATAGGAAAAGTGTCACAGAAGTTTTGCTGGAAGCTTTTCCATGAGCACACAGAGAGCCCTAAAAACAGGAGAGCAAAGCAATTCCCTGCAAGTCAGACTCAATCTCTGTCCACCTTATGCCTCATTAGAAGAGAGGAGGTTCTGAGCCTGGCCCAGGGTTTTAGAGCAGCTCTCAATTACCCCGTGTACATTTTAAACACTTCCCAATTACCTGGGCCACCTCTCCACAAGTGATGTAGGGCTGGGTAGTCCTTCCCCAAACTCCAAAAAGCAAGGCAGGGAATAACAGCAACCTGCTGCAATCCGAGGGCAAGGAGATGTGGATTTTTACTCCCTAATAAAACATCACTCCCTCCCTGAGCCCAGCCTTCTCTGGATGTGGATCTCGCTCCACTCACTAATGATTATTATCCCTTCTAGCAGGGAGTGGGAAGACTCCAGTTTGATTCTGCAGAGATATTTATTACCCGGGCTGCCCTTTGATCCTGTTTAGTCTAATTGAGCCTGGCACACGGCTCAGGGCTGCTGATGGATCTGCCCCATAAAGGATCTTTGCAGACAGATGGAAGTTCCACGATTGCCTCCTTTTCCCTGCTATTAGAGGAGCTGGGCTCCTTCCCTTGACTCACAATTTAATTACCAGGCATATGGAAACGTCGGGAGCGCTGAAGCCAAGGCCCTTGCACAGATTTCAGTGCTCATCCCTGTGTCTTTGAGCCAACCCTTGTGTCCTTTTTCAAGGCTCAACTCCTAAAAGAGCCCCTTCAACACCATCCAGAACAGAGATCCCTCGCTGAGATGCTGCTCTGGGTGGGTTCAGTGGAAGCAGCCAGCAAAATTCCCACTCCCACAGGGTGAGGACAGAGGCTGATCCCCTTTTCCTGAGCCCAAACGCCTCCTCCCGAGCCCAAACGCCTCCTCCCGAGCCCAAACGCCTCCTCCCGAGCCCAGCATCTCTCGGAGTGCCCCAGCCATCATTAGCTCTGTTAGCCCGGGTGTGATCTCCTCCTAGCTGGAGGTCCTCACACCTCATCAGCTCCTGCCACAGCATTTATCCCATCACAGCTCTCCCAAATGTCAGGCACCCGTGAAAAACAGAGAGGCTTCGGCTCCTGCCTGGTTTTTAAATATCAAGATGCCATTAAGCCGCTCTCGGTGCCCTCCAGGAAGCCAAATGAGAGGACAATGGCAATTCCTGGGCTCTTTGTGGCTTCCTCCTCTCCAGATTCCCGTGGGGATAACGATGCTGCTCTCCAGGCCCCCCACTCTGTTCAGCAGGCACGGGATTCGAGGCACAGGGCAGCAGCAAGGGCTGGATAAAGGGAGCTCTGCAGCCATTATTCATCCCAAAATAATCATCCCTGCAAAATTCACCAGGGATGATCCAGACCCAAACTGCTCCTGGCTGTTTTAGGTGCTCCTGGGTTCACTGGGAAGGTGACTCAAAGACCTCCTTCACTCGTAAGGACAGAATTTCCCAATAATTTTACAAGAAAGCCCCAAAAGAGAAGGAAACGCCCCCAGTCCGATGGGAACCCGACAGGCAGCAACAGCCCCTCCTAAAGGGAGTCCATTAAAATTCACCTCATCCTCTCCTTCCCTCATTATCCAACATTTCCTTGTTTTAATTCCCTGTTTTCAAATCAAATCCTCAATAAAACAAACCTGAGAGGGCAAACAAACCCAAATGGAATGGAGGAAGGGGAGGATGGAGAGGTGACATTCATTTCACCCCCAAAAAGAGACACCTGACAATTCCTGCTGAGAGTGTGACAGTCATATTCAGGGGGATAATTGACTCCCTGTCAATTAGACAGGAAAATCAGATCAAAGTTAAAATAAGATTTCTATTGAAAAATAATAAAAATTTAAAATTAACAGAGAACAGAAGGAAATAAAATGTACAGAGTGGTCTGACTCAGCTGTGGCCTAATGGAAAGGAGGAGAGGAACCCTCTGGGAATGGGAGCACAGCTCAGTTTCCTCTGGCTTGGAATCACATCAGTGCTCCCACAAACCTGGAGAAATTAGATTGAACATTAAAAGCTTCATCTCTAGGTCAAGAAAAGTGCCTGAACATCTGGAGACATCCTAAGCAACACCTGGATGCAAAGGCTGCTCGGGGCACAGAAAACTGTCACCATGTCCCTTTTCCCCCTCTTTCAAAGGCTGGAAATCAGCTGGTGAACTGGGAAATTCCCCTTTGAGGGTGAAATTCAGAAGGAAAATTCCCATTTTCTTTGCCAGGCACAGGGGTTGTGTTCCAAACAGCATCCTCACACCCGTGCACTCTGATCCCAGCACAGCATTCCCAAGTCACCACTGGTATTTCCCTACTATTTTTTATTACTTCTCCTTGCTTTTTCCCCCATTTTCTCTCTCCTTTAGGATAAAAAAACCTCTCTCCCTTTGCTTTCCTTCCCCTCCAATAGAACCCTGCACTTCTCTGCTCCTGTTCTCAATTTCCACTCTCTGTTTGGCCGAGCCCAATTTAATTTAAACCAAATTACTTTATTGGTGCCACTGCAACACAGGGCTTGCAGGAGCCATTAGGAACCTGTTCAACCCCACATTATGGAAAAAATATTTGAGGGAACGAACACTCCAGCAAATGGAATCAATCCATTCCACGGGAAGAATTACCAGGCATGGAAGGAAAGGAGTTGGAGTCAAACTCAACAAGATCCCGAGCTGATGATGTGTTAGGACACCATCAGCAGCATTCCAAGGGCTCTGATTCCTGCAGCAGCCTCTCCCAAATGGATGAGCCCTCATTTTATTCAGGGATTCTGGGCTGAGAGCTGGAGCTGTTTCCTTTGGATCTCTTCCTGGCTGTGCTGCTGCCAATGAATCCACACATCTCTGTCACTTCTGAGTCACATCTCAGATGGGGCTGAGGGTGGGGAGAGGCATTTTTAGACCCAAAGGGGGAGTGTTGTCTGTGGCCAATTTTAGCAGGTGGCCTCAAATGACCTCTGATTCCAAAAGGTTTTGCCTGCTTTGGGTTAATTTTCTCTACGAGTAATTCTTAATTACTCCACTGGGGCAAGGAAGCCTCACCTAGAACAAACAGATCCTTAAACACGCTCATTAAAATCTGTGTAATTCCACCCTACCTGAAGGAATCAGGAGTTTTTCCTCTCAAACCCACTTAAAAAAAAAACCTATATTTCATTTTTCCCTTATCACAGAGCCAGCCCAGCAAAGCTCTGCCTGGTGCACTTCAGAGAGGTAACCTTGAAGCCAAGAGCTTGCTGTGAGAGCTGTGCCATCAAAAGCCAAGCTTAAAACCCAGACCAAGCCACCAAAACCAAGATTTAAAGAGCTAAAGGAGAAAGGAATCACCCACCAGTTACACAAAAAAAAACCCAGCAAAATCTACCCTGATAAATTTACACCTTCCCATTAAACAACATTTAACTTGTGGATAAATAAATTATGAAAAACAGATATGGTTAAATAATAATTTTTTTGTTATTCACAAGTAACAACTGATAGGATAAAGCAGAAAAGGCCTCAAGATGCACCAGGAGAAGTTTAGGTTGGATTTTAGGGAAAAATTTCTTCACTAAAAAGTTTGGCACAGGGGATTTAAGAGATCCTGGAGGGATTTAACAGAGGTGTGGATGTGGCACTTGGGGACACGGGCTAGGGGTGGCACTGCCAGGGTTAGGTTTGTGGCTGGACTCTGAATTAAAGAACTTTTCCAACCTAAATGATGATTCTATTCCTTGAATTCACAGTAAATAGATTTTCAGAAGCCACAGGGATTTCTGGACTCCGGATTCATTCACACAGAGCACGGTGGCTTTTCTGGAATGGACTACAGGGGACAAAGCCACCTCTCCCACTAGGAATTTCAATTTTTCCCTTCCCTGATCCACTTTTCCTGTTCCCCCACACCTGTGCACCCCAAGCTGAGCCCACTGCCGTGCTCCATGTCCCCTCTGAGCTGGGGACAGCTCCCTGCCCTCGCTGGTCCCTTGCTGGATTATCATCCCCTCGTTCTGACAGCTCCTGGATGCTCCAAAAATCCCAATACAGACCAAAAAAAAAAAAAAAAAAAA
Source organism: Promerops cafer (assembly GCA_013398275.1). Classification (NCBI taxonomy): domain Eukaryota; kingdom Metazoa; phylum Chordata; class Aves; order Passeriformes; family Nectariniidae; genus Promerops; species Promerops cafer. Next base: position 129,904 of record VZSE01006135.1, read on the forward strand.
AAAGAAATTCACTTTTCTCCTTAGAAGCAATTAGCCAGAGCATGTTGTACTTACTGCAGAGATTAAGAGGTCTCAATAAAAATTTGATTTTTAGCACAGAACATGTCAGTGCTGCCTCCCTGTCACCCGTGGGGGTGGCACAGCTTTTAAAGGCACCTCAAATCCCAGGTGAGGAATATTATGATTATTCCAGGTGAGGAATATTATTGTTATTATCCCAGATAAATCATGCCAAACCCCTGGCAGAGCACCACACGTGGCTCAGCCTGTACCACCACACCTGAGCGAGAAGCTCCAAACACTCACTGATAACATTTGTCAAAACAAAGAACAACAGAATAATGGTGATAAATCCAGACTGTGCTAATTCTGAGTGTTAAATTACACAGCCGGGCTCTGCTTTAGTAGTGAGGACCCAGCTGCTGACAGAGATGGATTAATCATTATTAATAGGGATGGTTATCTCCTCTTCTGCTTTATGTGTCCTTAATAGCCCAAAATGCTTGGAAAATAATTTGCTATTCAGCATAATTGATTGCTTTCCTCCTAAATATTAATCCTCAGAGCCATCCCCGTGTGGGACTCTTTGCCTGGCAAAACTTTCCTCTCTGACCAGCCTGGGAGACCCTGCAGTGCCTTTTCCAAACGTTTCTAATGCAGCTTCTGTCTGCACTTCCCTCTGTTTGCTTTTTCTCCCTCTTCCCCCACGAGCCTGCAAATAAAAATTCATTTCCGAGCGCGCTGCAAACAAAGCAAGGCCTGGAAAGGAATTCTGGGTCACGTTTTCAGTTCAAACAGCACTTCCTAGGCTGGGTTTAACAAAGCCATCCCTCAGCATCCCACAGGCATCCCAGGAGCCAGGGGGAGGTCACAGACTGAGCTGGAGCTTTGCAAGAATCCTCATTGCCCGCCCCGGGTGACAGCAGCCGCCCGCCCCGGGTGACAACAGCCGCCCGCCCCGGCTGGGCTGAGGGAGGGCAGAGAACATCCCAGTGCTCAGAGAGGTGCAGATGTCCAGGAAAATCCATCCGGGATCCCAAATCCTCTCCCTGGGAAGGCAGAGAGCCCAGCACAGCCCTGGGAGATGGGGAGGGACAGCAGCGAGTCACAGGGCACCAAAGGAAGCCAGACCCATCATCCCAGCAGCGGCCCAGGATGGGAAAAGCAGCCAGAATTCCCTGGTCAGACACCCAGTGCCACCTCCTGCTCCAGGGAAGTGCCAAGGCTGTCCCAAAGCATCCTCACTCCCTGCCCTCGGTGACACCAACACCTGCCCCAGCTGGGCTGAGGGAGGGCAGAGATGAGCTCACTGTGGGGTCACTAAAACCAGGAAAAATTCCAAGTGTGGCACCTCCAGGAAGAGAAATCCCTGCTGGGAATATTCCCGATAAAACACCCAGCCTGCTTTAACTCCTGACAGGAAAATGGCTTTAAAACAAAGCTTCAGTCCTAGAAAATATTAAAAAACTTGCCCCTCGTTATCCACTGCTTCCCATTTATCCATAATTTTTCATCTGAGAATGAAAAATTCTGAATTTTTAGAACACCTGCTGCCCCTCTAACTCACCAGAGATCATTTTGAAACCTAAATATTATCAGCTGCATTGTTTTTATCACTTTTTGTCCCTCTTTCCTGGCCCTTGAAGTCTCCAGACTGTTTAATTAGCAGACCTGGAGTAAAACCCATTTATCTAAAGGCTCTTTATCTTTAAAGATTCCTGTTGGCATCTGCTAACCACAAAATCCAGCCTCAAACTTTTTATTTCTGAGAAAAAAAAAAAAAAGAGAAGTTCTCTCTCTCAAGGAATAGCAAAGAACCCCAAACAGAAGCAAGTCCAAACAAATAACCCTAAAATGGGCTCCAAAATGAGGCAATCAGTGCTAATGACTCCATTTCTCCTTCTCACATTAAAATGAGCGGCATTAGGGAAGGAAAATTCAGATTTTTGGAGGGGACAGAGCAGTAAAAACATTAGAAAGGGGTTTTTTCCCCAATTCTTTTCTATCCTAAGTGATGAAAGGAGGTTTTTGGAGCAAAAAGTGAAGGGACAGTGAAAGAAAAGCAGCGAATTAAAGCATTTTTTATCCATTCTCCTCTAAGTCTCTCAAGGTGGTTTTGCTGCTTGCAGGTTCCAGCTCAGAGCAGGTCCCGCCACAATGGGAAAAAAGCCTAAAAAAAGCAAAATTCTTCACAAAATCAAAGGTAAAGCAAGCCTCCTTCCCTGGAGCAACAGGCACTCCTGAGGCCCAGGGGTCTGGAGCTGCGTGTTCCCCCACCCTGATCAGCACAGCCAGAAAAACTGCTCCAAACAGGGACAAATATTGAGCTTTTCTCTCAATTCCATGAACTAAACAGCAACAGAGATGCTTTGACTTCCTCAGTCCATAAGGTTTTGCTTTTCTTCTGCTACAAATACACACTTTCCAGGATATCTGGCAGCAATCTGGAGGGAATAAGACTTCCCAAGGATATTTTGCAACTTCCACTTAAGCTCAGTCTGTCTTTATATTCACTGTCATCTAAACTGTGAATATATTATATTTTACCCCCCCTCCCCAACTTTCCAATTTTATCCTCTCCCATCAGCCTGTCATTCCTGGGATGGGAGCTGGGGGATTTTTTATTTATTTCTTTCTTAGGCAGGAACTTCACCTTAATGTGCTATAATACAAAACATAACAGCCATTACTGGCTTGGGTGGCAAAGTTAATATTTCATTTTCAGGTGTTTTACATCCTGATGGCTTCCCACGAACATCAGAGGTAATTCTCACATTTTTCACTGGGAAATGTAATGGGCTGGAAAGACATTCCTGAGTTCTGCATTCAGCTGAGGCACAGATGGAATAAGAACCTGCAAAAATGCAGTGGAGCTGCCTAATTTGAGGCAGAATTTCAGAGATTTATTTAGGGTATAATAACGTTTATCAGGGAGACAACAGAAGATTTTCTTCCCTTTTGTTTGCTCCCCACACAAATGAGAGAAAAAGGAATGGCTGCATTTACACCCAGAGCCAATCTTTAAGTCAGTGGGGTGGAAAATTGCATTGATACTTCCTCACTACAATGATCAACTTTATTGAACAGCAGCAAAAGCTGCACATTTGCATGAGGCTTTTAAAAAGAAATCTTCATCTCCCCTTCCTGAGAGGTAAAACAGGAACTACAACAATTTTACCTGGATCTTTCCCAAGGATTTAATTGGAGGCCAATTTATTTGGGGGGACAGAGGAAAACTTATTGACCAAGGGCTCTGGGGATGTAAAACTGGAGGCAAATTGAGCTTTGGAGGAGGGGATTTGATGGTTTGCAGGTGGGGTGTGGTCCTTTCAAAGCTGCTAAATTGAATTAAACTCACTTTGATGGGAACCACGAGAATGAAGCAGGTGTGAGGAATTCACATTGCTGTGATGAGCTCAGTTTCTGTGCAGGTAGTGTCCCTCTAAACTGACAAAATCAATGGGAAATGGGATTTCCAATTCATCACGAAAAATAAATAGAATCTAGGAAATTAATCAAATCACGGGACAGAGTCTAAAAGCAGCTGAAGCTTTTTTATTGCCAATATTTCTTCGTTGCCAGCAGAAAAAGATCTCATCCCTTATCACAAACTGTCTGGGTCTCTTAAAGGCCAAACAAGTTCCCTGTGACAGCACTGAATCCCAGCCCTTGCTCTCCTGCATTTATTCCATGTTTCCCAGCAGGGTTTCTGCTCTCCTCAGCCCCCTCCTCTGATGCTGTACATCAAGGCTTTAAGAGTTATTTATTTACAAATAATTCCACTCGCCTCTAAGCTTTTAATTCACCCTAATTAAAATCCTAACACTGGCAGGCTTCGCCCTTAGTTTTTTTAAATTAAAAGAAAATTCCTGAATCACTCCAGAACAGCCTTTTTTTTTTTTCCTTATCCCCACGTGGTTCTCCACTCAGGTAATCCTTTAAAAAAAAAATCATATGGCTTTGGCAACACCTGAGCCCTAAAAATTCCCTTTCCTTCTGTGGATTTCATGGGCTCAAAGGGATTTCTTCTGCCTGTGCCAGTCTATTCACACTAAAAACATTCCTTTGGGCATCTGAAGTTGTCAGGCTGATTTCCAGGAGCCCTGGGACCATGCAAAGCTCACATTCCATGTCAGATCTCAGCTGTCTGGAATACTGCGGGCAGAGAAAAGTCCTCTTGATGTAAAGGGGGGAAAGAGTGATGGAAAAGGAGAAAAGGAGAGCTTCTAGAAAGGCACAGCACTGGCAGGACTTTGATTTCAAGTCAGAGAGAACTCCCTGAGAGGGCTCCAGGAGGAGCAGGGAGCAGCCAGAGGCAGCTGAGCCCAGGGAAGGGTGACAAATGATCCCCTGGTCACAGCGACCCACTGAGCCCAGGGAAGGGTGACAAATGATCCCCTGGTCACAGCGACCCACTGAGCCCAGGGAAGGGTGACAAATGATCCCCTGGTCACAGCGACCCACTGAGCCCAGGGAAGGGTGACAAATGATCCCCTGGTCACACCAGTCCTCTACATTGGATTTCCCAGGTCCCTCTTCAGAGGGGCAGCAGCCACACTGCACCTTGCAGTGTGAAAATTGTCCTCATTTCCAGCCCGAAAGGGCCACGTCCCCCTCCTGCCCCTTCTCAGGGATTTAATTATTCACAGAGTGGAGCTCTAGCACTCCAATTAATCTCTGGGATTCTTTTCCTCCCAGTTCAGGCAGGTTCCACCAGCGCCATTGATTAAAGTATTGATCACTGCATCCAGCACCTCACCCCAGCACAGCTCTGCCTGCAGAGCCAGAGGCACAGGGCACCTCCAGCAGGGAGGGGTCTTCACCCCTCTGGAAACGCAGCCCCTGCACAGATCTGGGCTCCCCCAGCCCCTCGTCCCTTCCCCCTGCCCAGAGCCCTCTCAGCAGCTGCCTCCAGGCCAGGAAGCCTCCAGCCCGTGCTGAGCAAAGGAACCAAGTCCCCTCAGCACATCCACGGGTTTTCCCTGCTCAGGGTACTCAGTGAAGCCTTTCCCAGCTGCAGAATTCCTGAGAGAGCACAAAGCTCTGCCAGGGGCTGCTGCAGAGCACCCACACTGAGCTGGTTAGTGAGGAAAGTGAATCCTCAGGCTCAAAATGCTGCTCTGGGAGCTCAGGATCAACGGCAAGGACCCACCAGGAGCACACAAGAGGATAATCCAGGTGACCCTGCCCTGTGTCACCTCCCCATCGCGTGACCTGGCACGGACCTGGGGCGCTCTGTGCCAGTGGGAGCTGACTTGTGCAGAGGGAAATGAGAGGAGGAATGCTGCTTTCAGCACCTGAGGCTCTGCAAACCCAGCTTCTGATTCACAAAGGGGAGGACAAAACGGGATCAAGCTTGGGCAGAGCTCACCCCGAAGATTTAAGGAGGTACAGAAGAGGGAAAGCGAGGGAGGGACAGCTGAAACAGCAACCACCAGCTCTGCCCTAAAATGAACATAAAGCCAACAAGGAACTGCTCAAATTCACTTGTGAGGGGCTGAGCTGGGCAGCTGCACACCCCAAACAGCCCTGTCCCCCTTCCTCCAGCAGCAGTGACCCCTCACTGCTCCTCCCCTGCTGCAAGGAGCTTTTCCAAGCCCTGTGAGGCCGGCACTAGGGAAGCCACTGGTTCCACATCCATTCAGGGCCCTCTGCTGTGGCAGCCCTGCACTCTGCAGCCTCTGATGCCTGACATGAGGGGCAGGGATTGGGCCCTGGAGCTACCCAGGGCTGGAGGTGCTGCGGAGGGAAGGACACTGTGCTGCAAAAACCCGAGGACAGCCAGTTATGATCATAATTTAGCTTAAAGCAGCGGGAGGAGGAACATCTCAGGCAGCTATTTTTGACACCAAGGATTTTGACAAGGATGTCTCTGGCCCTTCCTGAGCTGCCTTTGTGCCTGTTCTGTTCTCTGAGGAGAATTTGAAGGTGAGCTATAAAACAGGGGGAAAGAAGAGAATTCTGTGCTGGCCTAAAAAAGCTCCACTAAGCACCAGTGATGAACACCAGCCCCCCACCTGAGCCCTGGCCTGTGTTTGCAGCCTGCTGAGGTGCAGTGAACACTTTTGGGACAATATCTCAGCAGGCACTTGTTGAGCATCTCTGATCCTTATGTTGAGGGCAGCAAAGGGGTCAAAAAGCTGCAACACCTCCAGCTGCAAGGAGACAAACCTGGTGTTCTGCTGCCCTGAAAAGCTTCCAGCTCCTTCCTGACCCCCAGGGGCTAAAAATCCAGATTAATCCACACACCCCCAAGCGTTTTGGTCATTTGTCAACATCAGAAGGCAGGAGAGCCCTGAAGAGCTTTCCAGGTTCCCCCCAGTTTACTTTTTACAGCTGTTTAAAGGAATCCCTCCCTTTGCCAGGCTCCTGCATGGCAAATCCCCCCTTTTGCCAGCTGCACTCGGAATTCTTGGCTTCAAAGCCATTGCAATGCACTATATTAAAAAACTGTCATCAAGGAAAACCCTCAGACCTGGGGGCACAGGGAATTCATAACATCAGTGACAATTTCTTATTTCTTCAGTCTCTCATCTCGGGCTGTGTTGCCCACAGGGCTGACATCAGGTCTCTGGCGTGTACATATATTTTCATTTAATCACTGCTGAAAAACAGCAAGGCTTTTCACACACTTTTAATGAAAAGCACTCATTCTGGTGGCCAGCCAGGCACTATCTCTTCATCTCCCCTTGCTTTCAAGGGCAGGGGAGTGCAGAGCCAGAATTCTGGAGAAGCTGAGCCAGTCACTGCCTTCTCACCTGGGGAGGACTACAGGCAATGCCCCAAGGGCATCACAAAAAATCCAAACCTCGTGGAAAATCCTGCTCTTGAGGCAGCACAGATAAAGAAATATATCCGTGCTGCCAGGATGTGGCTGGAGAGAGCAGCACATAGTTGGGGGTGGTTATAGGGACTCCAGCCCTGCCAGCTCACCCCACAAAATGACCCCTTATTTTTAGAGATTTTATCCAGGTCTCTTCATGCCTCACCTCTCAGGACAAGACAAAACCCCTGCACTTCCCAAAATGTCCCAGGAGCTTCCTGGTGCCTGATGCCTGCTGGATTCTGCACTGGATTTTGGCTGATTCCCATTCCAGCTCCCCAGGAACATCCAGGGAATGTTCCATTCAGGCACCACCTCCTCCAAGGATTCTGCCTCTCTCAGCGCTGCCTGAGGAGGTCCCTGTGCATGCAAACACCCTTTATAGATAAAATAAGTTTTTATAAAATCACCTTCATGCCAGAGCACATCTCCTACAACAAAAACAATTATATATATATAATATCTATATATATACACCCACAGAACGTCATTCAAACCATGAACAACCACATTCAAAGCACCCTGAACAAAAGGAGAAACCCTCAAAGCCTCGTGGAGAGTTTGTACAGGCAGCACAACCCCCTGGCTGGCTGCAGCATCCTCCAGATCCTCACCCCAGGAGACAATCCCAGCTTGGTGAGTCCAAACACCCGGCCCTGCAGGGAGCTCGCTGGGTACAAAAAAATCCCTTAAAACCCTGCATTGCTGCTCTTTATCCTTCAGGATGGAGTAAAAATAAAAAGGATACACAGCCAGGCCAGCAAAGATAAAGTGAGAAGCCTCATAATTTGGATTATTTTAGGACCTGTACTTCCTACCTGGCTGGGGTAAATATCCAGGCACCAGCTGCCCTGAGGGGCTTTGAACAAGCAGCCAGAGCAGCAAGGATAATTGTGGCTGTTTGTGGGAGCAGTGGAATGGTGACATCACAGAGGGACTTTGGGGGCAAGGATGGAATTTTTATCAACCCCGTAGGTGAAAGGGTTGAACTGAGGGGCCTTTTAATGTCCCCTCCTCTGCTCTAATGGGGTTGAGGCATTTGGAAAGGGCTGGAGGTTCCAGGAAACACGATTTCAGAGCACACAGCACGGCAGTCAGCAGTTCCTCTCTGGAAAAGCAGGAACAAAGCACTTAGCTGAGCAGACAAGTGAATCTCACCACATTAGGTAATTCTTCAAGGGTGCAGTGAAGTTCCCTCCAGCAGGCAGGCTCCAAGGCTCTGCTCAAAACCAATTCTTTCAGCTGCAACTGCCTGGAAACAGGCATGGAAGAGCAGCCTGGGAGCAGGAACGAGCCCAGGGATTCCCATCAGCTGGATCAGTGGCCAGGGAAGAGAAACCCTGGGCAGGGGTGACCGACAGGACCTGTCAGAGGGGAAAGGAGCAGCAAGGAGAGGTGTAAAGCAAACGAGGGAGATTGGGAACTGGAGAGCTTCAGGATGGAAATCCAGGTCCCTTGAGCTGACAAGGAGGAGGAGAAATCCATAAATCCAGGCTCCAGGGAGGGATGTGCCAGCTGTGCAGCCCAGGGGAAGAGCAGGATGCCCGTGACCTGTGCTGTCCTGGTCACTCATTCCCAGCACTGCTTGGCCTCTCCAAGGAGCCAAATCCTGGCTCCCAGCTCTCCCAAGAAAGGGATAAAAGTTTTCTCTGCCATAAACCCCCACTCCCATTCCCCCAGTGCCACCACGGGGTGGGCAGGAGGAGCATCCCAGGAGATTGTCCCAGTCCCATCGCTCCTGGCAGGGGAGAACAACCCCTCATTGTCACTTCCACTCTGACTCCTTGACAGAACAAACCTGCCAAGCCAAGAACTTCCCCCCTCCTTCCTCCTCCTCCTCCTCCCCCATTTCAAATGTCCAAAAATTCGAGGCCAGCCCTGAAGGGCTCCACACCCAGGGCTGCTCCTGCAGCCCCGGAGCAGTGACTGGAATTCCATCAGGGACCCTGGCTCCTTGTTTGGTGAGTAAGTCCAGGGCAGCTGGAATAATAAACCTGGCAGACAGCAGGGAAGGGAGCCCCCAGTTTCCATAAACTCACAGGTGCTGCCTGCCTTTTGTCCAGGAGGAACCAATCCCCCAAACACACGTGGGTAAATAAACAGGGATTCTGATGCTTTGGAATGTTCTGCTCATTCACCAGGATCTGAGAGAGGCTTCACCTCCAATTCTTCAATTCCCACCTTGGTTCCAGGCCAGGTTTAGTACAGGAAATGCTGGTGTGATGCCCAGGATTTGGTTTTATGGCTTTGTCACCTGTTAATCTGTTCAGCTAAAAGTCTCCATGCCAGGGAGATCCTTTTAGGACATATTTATATAATGTATTTATAATATAACAGGGCTTTTTGGAGGAAAACCACATATATTAAGAAATAAGCAATGTTTTGGCTGAATTTTTGCAATGCTCTTTACACCAATATATAGAGAGCCATTAGAAAATTGGAATTGAACTCTGGCAGGTGCAGAGGGATCCAGATTCCCCACTCAGGATGGGGAAAGTGGAGCTGAGGGAAGTCAGTGCTTGCTCAAATTCAAAAGCTGTCTGTTAAATCAGAAGAGGTGGCACAATTCCCAACATAGGGGGAAAATCTCTGGTGCCATAAACTGCATTTCCTTTATTAAGCAATCAGTCCTCTGTTTGCAAGGCATTTCTACCCATGAATCCAATAAGTGATGAAAATGGTGAATCCAAAATCTTCATTTTGGGTTTTACAGCCTGTGCTGGGTCAGACTCCTGTTCCCTCTAATCCACTGTCCTGTTTTATCCAGATAAATTTCCCCAGGAAATAGGAACAAAGAACAAAAAGAAATTCAAGATTCCTCTGATCTCTGAGCATTGATTTATCTGACCATAATAGTGAGGGTAATTGCATTAAAATTATTAAGACTCCAACTAAGACTTGGACCATTGAGCATCAGCTCAGCCAAATTATTTTTGCTTCTGTCCAATTCTGTGTGCCATCATTTGCTAAGGTAAATGACCCCGAGTTTAGCAGCTCTGCAGAAGGTTTTGAGAACATTCCCTCACCCAAAGGGCAGCCCTGAATCCAGGAAAAACCATCTCCTGGGATTGAAACACTGCTACCCCCCCACCCAAATATTTTACAGCTTCATACCTGACAGAAATGACAAAAAAAAGCCTGGAATGTCCTTCCAAGTGACACTGCAGGAGACAGGGAAAACAGCAGGGACACGAGCCAAACACTGACCAAATGTTTCCACTTTGTGTCAGGAAACAAAAATAAGTGTTGACAAATAAAAGCACAAGAGCTGGGCTGGCCTGGAGATTCTTCAACGTTTCCCTGTCTGGTTTTTGCTTTCTAATGTTGACACATGCAAAAAAACAAACAAACAAAAAAATCCTCCCTGCTGTGCCTGGATCTGGGAACACATCCCAGAGCCATGGAAGGTGCCAGCCCTTCCAGCAGGCGTTTGGCTGTCACCAGGCAGCAGCAGGGAGCACTGGGGACACTGGGGACAAGGCAGAGAGCTCTGCAGGGTCCCTCTGACACCTCCAAGAGCCCCTGGCCACAGCTCTGCTGGCACCAGCCAGGCTGGAATGTCAGGGGGTGTCACCTGCCCTGGTCTGGCTGGGGACAGGGTGACCTCGCTGTGCCCCGGGGCAGTCAGGTCCCTCTGCCCCAAATTTGACTCTGCTGTGGCACAATCAGGAGCAAAAAGAGCTGAGCCCCCTCAGCAGGAGGACAAACCCCTGGCAATGACAGCAAACCTGCCTTCAGCCCTGCCTGAGCTGGGGTTTCCCAGAGAACCACGATGGGACACAAAAATGGGTCCTTTTCCCCCAAACCACTCCACTCTGGGTGCCCCCCATGCCCCAGCAGGGATGATTTTCCCATTTTCCAGTGTTCTCTTCCCCCTCTGTGCTATTCTGCAGAATCTCAGCACATGGATCCAAATTCTGCTCAGAGATAACTTCAAAATGCCCAAAACCAGGAGAAGGCCTTCAGGTGAGCACATCATCCAGACTGGCTCACCAAGAGAAGAGGTGAGGAGCCATCCCCATCCCAAAGCAGAACCTTCCTCACCTGCTCTTCCCCTTCTCACCCAGGTGAGCAGATCACAGCAACCAGAGGAGCTGCCTCCCTCACGCAGTGGTGTAAAGAACACTCAGTCTCAACCCAAAATGCTCATTTGGGCAACGAATTTGGGCAATTCAGAGGAACAAGAGCTGTCCCTGACCTTCCATCCAGTGCAGAGCTGAGGGGGAAGGGTTTGGATTCCACTGTCTGGCAAAGTGAGACTGCTTTTGGCTGCAAGCACAGTAAAACATTTGCAGAACCAGCACAACCACCCCGAGCTGCCATCTGACTCTGTCTGGGGGATCTGCTGCAGAGTTCTCTTCCCCTTTTGCAGATCTACAAGAGAACAATCCCAAGGGGGAGGGAAGGGAAATGTTCTGGCTTCCAGCAAGTCTGGAGTCAGGCTGGGACAGCAGAATAGGAAGAGGAGAGGATGAGCAACAGATCTTCCTCCTCAGAGCTGGCTCCAGCTCCGCCTGAGAGAAGAGTTTGTGGGGCTGCTGAAGCTTTAAACCACCAAGAATAAAACTGTGGACCCAGAAATCAGCCCTGGGGGTGTGCTGTGATGGGCTTTGCCATTTGAGAGCTTTCCTTTGGAGGAGAAGTGCCTTCAGCCACCCCATTCCCCAGGTAACTCCCTGTTTTATCAGGATAATGACATCCTGCAGCCCATCCCTCAGCACAGCATCTCCCTGAGCACCCAAACACGTGCAGCCCCAACCCGTGACCCCTCCTGGGCTGTGCTAAACAGGCTGGAGTGAGCTAATGGTGCAGAAGTTATGGATACAGACACTGCTTATGTAAGGCTCATTTCTTGAGGAAACTCAGCTAAAAACAGCACTGAGAAGCTGTGTCGTCTTCCACAGGCTCTGAGGTTAAACCAACCCTGCTATAAAACATCCCTGAAACCCTATTTCCATCCCCAGGCTCAGCAGCACACGAGCCCCTGCCTCGTCAGCCCTCATCTCCAAGAGGAAAACATCTGGAGTGGAGAAACGATTCCCTCACGCCTCCCAAAGGACACTGCGACAGCAGGTCTTTATTCCAGAATAAAAACCCTCTCCAAGGTAATTAGCATTCTTCCAAAGTGGAGTAATTACTCTCCAGTGAAGTCACTTGTGTTCCAGAGGAGGGTGGCCGTGCTATTCCGGAATGTTTCCGGCTGAACAGATTATTCTGCAGGAATGACAAGCAGCTCATTCCCCCCCTTGTAGGGAGGGTAAACCCAACCCAGAAACCAGAGTTCTCCAGGAGATGTTGGAACCCATTTCAGCCATCCACCAGTTTGAAGGAAAATTCATTTTTCTGCTGTTTTATAACCGCTGGCGGGAATTCAAGGAGAAAGGTCAAATTCTTTCCCTGCCCCTAAAGAAAAGGCAACAGCTGGGCCCAGCTCAGAGAGCACCCGGAGGGAAGAGGATTTTTATGAACTCCCCAACCATGCCCAGAGCCTCAGAAGAGCAGAATTTTGCGGGGCACCAGAGACTCCACCATAAATCACAGCTGAAGGAAAGCTGGCTGTGACTCCTGCAGCTCCTGGAACTGCTTGTTCTCCAATAAAAGGAGATGAAAGCAACTGATTCCTGAGCACACAGCCCTGTGTGTGCTCCTGGTGCAGAACAGCCACACCAAGGGCTCACAAGAGCTGAGGCAGCATCTCCCTGCCAAAAAAGCCCCAAATCAGCGAAGGCAGAAGGGTTAACAGAGAGCAAAACGGCCTGGGATGATTTTCCTTTGGGCTGGGCATGTGCTGAAACGTCCTGATCTATCTTTGGAGCTCCTCAGCATACTTGCTCAGCTGATTTGCATAGGCAAATATAAACTGTGCTCTCAAAAAATTGCTCAAGCAGAGTCGGGAGCAAATTAAGCACTCAGGCTGAGGGGAGGGAGTGAGAGAAAGTTGTAGCTCTGTTCCTGGAGCTGATCTGAAAGCAGAGACTTGCAAACATCAAGTACTGGGGGAAAACATGACAGGAGAGCCACGCCAGGCTCGGGGAAGGAGATGCACGAGTGGTTTATTCCTGCATATTTTCCCAGCTAATATGGAAAGCTGTAGCTGTCAGCACTGACAGGGATTGCATCTCTCTGTGGAGAAGCTCAAGGCACAAAACCAGCCCCGGAGTTTCCTGGGACAAGGGACTCTGCTGATTTCCAACCCAGCTTTGGCTGGCAGGGAGAATAAACTGCACTGGTGCCAAGCTCAGAGGGCACGAGGGGTGTGAGCAGATCCCGCTGGGAAGCACATTCTGTGTCCAGGGACAGCTGGGAAGAGGCTGGGGACAGTGGGGACAGAGGCTGGGTCCCTCCCCCAGCCAAAGCAAACAGCTCTGCCTCGAAAAACCAAAGTTCGTGGCTCTGACACGCAGCTAGGGACCCACCCTGACTTTCAGAGTCCTGATTTTTGCCCTCCCGCCCCAGCAGGGTGTGGGAATTCAATCCCACCGGTCTCACACAGCCTCTGCCACCTCAGCACCGGGAAAAGCAGCTCCAGCTGCTGGAGAGGGAGCCCCGAAGCAAGGCTCATCCCTGGATTTGCAGCCCCAGCTGGACACAGCTGAGTGGAGATGGTTGGGACCCCCAAGGGCACCTGCAAACACAGCTGGACCTGGGAAACGCTGATTTAGGTTGGAACTTGTGCTAAGTTGGATCATCAGAGAGCCCCCTCCCCAACAGGGATTTTTCCAGCAGTTTTAAATCCTGACCCTTCCCAGAGCTGCCTCTACTCTTGCCGCACAACCAAGGGGGAAAAAAAAAAGCCACAAGAATTGGTTTGCCTGGGGGAATTTGGGCACATTCAGTGACAAAGCCGGGAACAGATCCCAGCAATTCACTGCTGCTCGCCTCTGATGTGCTGAGCGACTCCTGCCAGGCCAGGGAGCATCTCGGGCACATTTTGGAAGGAATCCTGGGGAATCCTGGAGCTGAGGCTCCCGTGAGCAACACAAAGAAATCTCGAGCACTTACAGAGGAGCAGAGTGAGGAATCCTTTTTGTTCTGGGCATGTAACATTAGGAAACCTGTCAGCTTCCATTCCACTTGATGACTCGGGTAAATCTCTGTCTTTTTGTCTATTTCTGCTTTTCTTTCCTTTCTTTTATTGTTTTTTTTTTTTCCCTCCCCCAGAAGAAGTTGACGTGAAAAATGAGAAACAAGAATTGCATTGTCAGACAGAAGCACACACATGTAATGAATTGTAAGCTGCTTGACCCTTCCTGGGTATTGATTCTGCTCTTTAAGCGTGGACTGCTTTGCAGGAGCTGATAAAAGGCAAAAAAAGGAATCTGCCAAATAAAAATTGAACCCGGGATTTTCTTTTTTTAAGCTGAAGCTTGTCACTGGCAGAGCTGCCTGAAACACCATAATACACTGCAATTTCTTCACTCTCCCCAAACACCATTTTCTGTGTGCATGAGAAACTTGCCTGCTTTCATTTATCACACTTTTTTATCATCAGGGAAAATGTAAATAATTGAGACTGTGAGCAAAAAAAAAACCAAAACCAAAGAAAAAAAACCCCAGCATTCTAAAGAAGAAAGCTCAAAACCAAGAAAAAATATTTTGCTTTCTGGGATCCCATCTCCCATCAAAACCTTAAAGATGCTCATGAAATATTTTCACACACCAAAGAAGCATTTTTATGAGAAGACATATTTCATGGAGAGAGAAAAAAAATAAAAAATTTGCATTTCTCCAACAGCTGCAGTAAATCCTTATCTCACAGGGATGCTGAGAGAGGAACACTAAGCTTTAAGCAGTTTTAGAAACACATCCTGAGCTGGCATAAATCAACTTATTTCCACCAAAACAACAGCTTTTGAACCCAAACTCTGCTCCAGAAAGGAGTTCCAGGTGACAATTTGGCCCTCTAGTTTTGCAGAAATAAGGGAAGTTTTACCTTCCTAACTGGAAACAAGCAGAGTTTTAAATCACCCTGGAAAAACCCAGCGGCTCACACTTAAACCTGTCAGAGTTTTCCTCAGTTATTCCCAAGGATTCCGAATTATTTGCAGCAGGTGAGGAAGCATCCCCAGAAGGAACTCCCGGGGCCAAGGACTGGGTTTGCAGCAGCAATAAAGGACAGGTGCTCACAGAAAATAAAGGTGCTCAAAGAAAAACCTTCCCAGGGAATTTCCGACACACAGAAACATCATTTCCCCCCCTGCAACCCATCAGGCCAGAAGAAAAAAACCAAAAAAAGCAGCTCTTTAAATCCTTTTTAGCAGAGTGGGGAAACAATGAACCGTCGATTGCTGGAGCTCCAAAAATCGTCTCTCCCGAGGAGATTTTCAGCTTTTTTGCTCTGCTGTGTGTGGCAGTTTCCCCCCCTTTTTTTAGCAAATACTCATCTTTTACCAATATTTGTTAAACCAGAGGTAAATCTCGATATATTCAGGGTATCCAGAGGCTCAAAATGCTCCTTAGCCACTCACATTCACCCACCAAAACCGCGGCTCCCCTCATTAATCTTTCACAGAACACGACTTCAAACAGCCTCACACAGGACAAAATCCCAGGTTTTGGTAAATTCAGCCCGGTTTTGGGGCAGGACTTGGGGTTTCCCTCCATATTTAGGGACAGCAGCCGAGTTTCCCTGGTAATGCCCCAAAAAATGAGGTGCTAACAGCACAGGCAATGTTAGAGAGCAGCAGGTGGAAAAAAACAGGACAGGAGAAAACCTCGGGAATGCTTTTGGCCCCACAGAGTGACTCAGGTGCTCCCAGGGAACACCACAACTCCTTTTTTTATGCTTTACACCCAACAAAAGCCACCGATTTCTTCCCTGTGACAGCCTGGCTGCTTCCAGCACCTCCCAAAAAGCTGCTCTGGGGCACCCTCAGTGCCCTGCAGCCGTCTGACCTTCCTGAGCAGCACAGGGACAGCCTGCAAATGCCAAATTAACAGATGGGCACTTCTGGATGGAGTTTTAGCAGCTCCCCTTGATGCTCCTTAGGCCTCCTGTGGCCCAGCCTGGGTAAAATTAACTCATCCACCACTGACAAATCCAGGGAGGGGCTGCACAGACTCCAAGTTTTCTCTCATTTTCTTTGTCCTTTCCTCAAGACAGCCTCTAGACACACTCAAAGCATTTTAAAAACCCCTCAATAAACAACCCAAGAAAGAGGAAAGTGCTGTGTCAACATTTCTGGGCCAAGAGGAGGAGGCAGAGCTGGAAATGAATTACGGAGCAGCTGCTGGCTCATTGACAGATATCACTGCTCTTTAAAACACTCTCATCTCCCCCAGAGAGATTTCTCCTCCTTCCCCTGGCACTCCAGGCTGGAGGGAGGTGCACACAAAGCAACAACAAAAAGTTTTCCTACCTTATTCTGCAGCTCTGAGGTGGAGGGAGGCAGAGGAGAGCACATGGAGAAATCACCTGGCACCTACAGCCACAGCGAGGTGCAACTGCAAACTAAAAAAGTACCAAAAAAAACCCAAACAAACAAAAAAGCAGCAAGAAGCTCCAGCACAGAACATCCCAGAAGGTGGGCAGGGCCCTGAGCTGCTCAATAAATCTCCTGCAGAGGTGGTGTCCCAGGTGATGGGGATTTGGGGACGTTGGCTTTAGCTGAAACACCTGTGGAAATAATTGCTGACACCTGGGGAAATAATTGCTGACACCTGGGGAAATAATTGCTGACACCTGGGGAAATAATTGCTAAAAGTGGCTTAGTTACCACCAAAAGCACCTGCTCCAATGCCAGTCAAGGCCTAGGGGGTTGGTAGCAGCTGTAGGCGATTTTTAATTGAAAGAATAAATTTATATTGAGGGTGGGGGAAAATATTTTCTCAAGGAAAATCGTGAGGCGAAAAGATAAAATTGAATTGTCCCAGTTAATGGGATTAATTCATGGCCAAGGAATACTCACTTTGCTTTCACCTGAAGCTCCCTGGAATCCTTGTGCCTGTGCTCCTGCCAGTTATCCTCCAGAATTCCCAAATCCCTGCCCAGATGCCTTTGACAGCACACCAGTGGAGTTCTGATGGATTTCTGTGTTTAAGTGGGAGAAGTTCCTGTTTCACAACACATTTAGGTTTGCAAAGTGGATAAAGTTTCCTTTAAAAGATCCCTCTTTGCCAAGCTGATTCCCAGACATCCCTGGGGAACAGCCACAATTATTATTGAAATGACACCATGATGGGAATGCTCAAGCACTTGAAATTTCCCATCTGTTAATACTCATTAAAAAGACTTGAAATTCCTTGATTCCGACCAAAAATACCTAGGAAAATGCAGGCTTGGGTTAAAAAGTGAGTTGGGCTGGCTGAATTCCTGAATTACAACTTCAAAATTGGCCCCTAGACCTGAGCCTCAGCTGAGCTTTAGTCCATGCCCAGCTTTTGATCAGGAGAGAGGGAGAGAAAGACCTCAAGGTCTAAAAAGCAGTGGTGAGGGAATGAAGGGAAAAGCTTTATGCTGATCACATGGAAAATAACATCAAAGCCCGAACAATAAAGTGAATTTATTAAATTGGGCCCCCCTCCCTCCAAAAAAAAGAAAGGTTTATTTTAAAATCAATCGGTATTGAACCTCCATAAGAAAGAAATCATAAACTCCTGGCAGAGTAATGAACTTGGGCTGACCTCAGCTGCTCCTCTGGAGAGACTGGAGGCAGCAGGGCAGCACAGGGAGCCCCTCACGGGCTCAGTCCATCCCTGCTCCATCCAGAACAGGGTCCCAGGCTCTGGAACTGAGCACTGAACCTCCCTCTAAACCAGGCATCCCCACACCAGGGCATTTCCCATCAGCAGCACGTGGCTGGTGGAGGGCGCCGTGGCTGTTTGAAAGCAGGAAATGGCATAAATCTGAAATTCTCTTGCTCCCAGTCCGCGGAGTCCATCGGATTTGGAGGCTCTTTCCAGGCTGGAGTTTGTTTTCTGTGCACACTGGGGTCTCCACTGGATCCAAAATAAAATACAGCCCACAGCGGAGCAGTCTGGAAGAGCATTTTCCCTCTTTGTGAAATTGTTATTTTAATTTCCCCTTTGCTGAATCCTCAGAATTTTCTCCTGGAATAGCAAATTTACTTCTACTGATGATGAGTTTGTTTTCCCCAAACACCAGAAATGCTCAATTAAGCTCCAGGGGTTTATGGATGCTGAGAGGTGTCACCAGATCCCAGCAGAACTCTGTGTGCAGAAAAAAAAATAATACTGGAGACAAAAGAAATCAAGATTTTCTGAGACTTGTGGGAACATCAGACCTCAGGGAATTCTCTCCTTCTGTGAGGAAAGGGGACAATAAAGTGATTAGAGGAGCACAGCAGGCCCACTCACACAGAGCAGGTTGAACACACCTTGCTCCTCTCCAAACTCAGGCTGAGCTTCTCTAAAAAACTCAACCAGCAACAAAATTCTCCCTCCGAGCCCCCTCTTTATTTTTAATGAGGAGAATATTTTGACTCCTCCCAGTAGGCCCAGCACATCTGCAGATGAATGGGGGACATTTTTTTATTATTATTTTTGCCAGGTAGAACGGGAGGCGCAGCTCAGGCCGGGGCGCTGCGATCACCGGGGCGTGTGGAGGACGGAGGGCAGCACCAGGCAGGAGGAAAATCCTCATTCCATTTCCACCTCCACAACCAAACTTCCAAGTCCCGATGGATCACGAGGGCTTCTCTGCCGAGCACGAAGGGCAGGATGATTAAAGCAGAGACTGAGAGGCAGAAGTGAGGCCGTTCTGCCCTCCTGATGGAGCCGTGTTTATCCCGCCACGCTTTACACCTGCTCCTCAAAAAAAGAGATTTTTGGCTCCCTGCCTCGGCAGGGGAAGCGCATTGGGCGTGGCAGGGCTGAGCAGGGAAGGTGCAGCCTCATGTCCAGGTTCAAAAATGAATTTGGGAAGGAAAAGCTGCTGCGGGTGCTCGCAGGGGGGCGAAGAGGGAAAGGCCAAAGGACGGCGGTGCTGAGAGCCAGCCCTGCCCACGGCGCCGCGCGGATTCATTCCGGAATCCTGCGGCTGACGGGGAGCAGGAAAACCCGCAGGGATGGGAAAGGAGCTCTGGGTCCTGCTGTGCCTCGGAGCCCCCAGCTGTACGAGGGATGGAATGACATTCCTGCAGCTCATCCCTCACCTGCCTGCCCCTCTGGGGCACCCAGGGCACCCCTGGGTGCCTGCCCAGCACCCTGAACCACGGGGCATGGGGTAGGATTTAGATGAAACTCCCAATTTTACCTATACAAAGCATGAGTTA
This sequence comes from Promerops cafer, assembly GCA_013398275.1. NCBI lineage: Eukaryota > Metazoa > Chordata > Aves > Passeriformes > Nectariniidae > Promerops > Promerops cafer. The sequence continues at coordinate 148,960 of VZSE01006135.1, forward strand.
CCCCCACCAGGCTGGTGCAGCCACCAAAACACCCCCAGAGTGTTCAAAACCCCACAGAGCAACACGTGAATGTCACCTGAGGAGGCTGTCACCCGAAGGCACGGACTCTCCTGCCTCCTCAGCATCCACAGGAAGCAGTGCCTCACTAAAACTTAATCACTCTTATCAGGGAAATGGATCAGAACTTGGATAATGGCTCTCCTCCGACTCAGGAGTGAGATATTTTACAGAACTGATTTGGAAATGCTCCTAATGATACAATTAAGGGATCAAGAACAAGTTAAGCTGGACTTAAATAGCTCTGAAACAGTATCAGATGCATTAAGGCACCAAATAATTCTGCACTGCGGCATCCTTGGGAGGTTCTGGCACACAGGGCCGGGTTCTGTCTGGTCAGTGTTTTAGAACAGGGCTGAAATTCCCACAGCCAGGGATTTTACACCCCGGCAGGATCTCCACAAGTCACTGTCACCGTGGCTTTAGTGGCTACAAAGCTTTCACCTTCATTTGCAGGCCCCACAAATCCCCCAGCAGCAGCGCGGAGCCAGTGTGGCAAATTAAAGCCTGATATTAGTGAGCTTTGCTTTCCTTAATCCCTCTGAAAGGTCCTCTAAAAGGACCTCAGGCATGAAATTCTTGGTTTAAACCCATCCCGGAATTTTTCAGCCTGCACCAAGCAGGGCAAGAGTTAAATCATCCCATAAAGATAAAAGGTTTTGTGTGGGGAACTTGGTAAAATTGTTCAGAGAAGGTGAGCAATATTGGCTGCCTTCATTTGTGGGGTGCTGGAGTTTAAGAAAACTGGGATTAAACCTCAGCATTTGAGGCATTCCAAATTCCTCTGCTCATTCCCAAAGCTCCTCCCTCCAACAGCAGTTGAAGACACAGCATTTGAAGACCAGAGTGATTTAGAAATTGCCCCCATTTTTTATCTCTCTGATTCCTGAGCGTAAGTCACATCCTGATTGAGGAGCGGATCAGATCTCAAATTATTTGTATTTTTTTCCCTGATTGAGGGTACATTTGTGGGGAAAGGAGCGCTGTGTTTTTTATTTACAATGCCATGCCTGGCTTTGAGATTGCCCAAACCCAGTGATAAATTCCTGCTTTGTTCTCCTCACAGCATTTTCCTGCCTCTTTAGTGGGAGCTTTATGACTTTTTTTTGGTGCAATATGAATTCGCCAGCTTATATATATGTATTCTTTTAATAATAAATACAATGTTTACAAGAATAAAACCTCCATTCCAGACAGAATTATGTGCCTGCATACGGATGGCAGAGCCAGAGGCTCCAAGCTCTTCCCAGGGGTGAGAAGCAGCAGCTCCAGGAGGGATGCAGGAATAAAAGCTTCCCTTTGGAGCCCACCTGGGAGCAGGTTTTGCTCTTAAAGCACCACCCAGGAGGAGAAGGGGGGCACAGACAGGTCTCAAACACGAGGCTGGATGCATTCAAGCTTTCCTTGAGCTCTAACCTGAGAGTTTCTTTCGCAGTTTTGGTGCCAGATCAATTCCAGTTGAGAGCAGGCTCCTTCCCAGTTTTGGTGCCAGGTAAAATTCCAGTGTTCTTGGGGGACTGGGGGACGTGTGCCTGCCAGGTACAGAGCTCAGGGGGTTGTTCCCTGTGTTCCCAGGCTGCAGCTGCACCCCCCAGAGCAGGCAAGACCTCAAACACTCCTGTCACACACAGGGATTTCCAGCTCATCCCTTCCCTGGTCCAGCCCAGAGCATTTCCATCCTCAGCCAGGAAAAGCCAGGCTGGGCAGATCTGAGCTCTCCTGAGTCACCATGGATTGCTCCAGATCCCTCACTGTGCAGTCCTACAGATCAAAAACCCCCAAAGCTTCTCCTTCTTACCATGTGGTTTGTGATTATTCAGCTGGGGGTCACGTTAAATCTAAGTAATCCTCAGGCTCCCGGGGCATTTTGCCATCAGCAACTCAGCACAGGGGAGGGGAGCAAAATTATTCCTTTTCTTTGTCCTTGGTCCTCCCAGAAATATCACAGCCCTGAACGGGATCAATGAGAATGTGCTGCTACACTTCCTTAATGCTTTATTACAGGCACCAGGGTCCTGCTAAACAGCATAATAAAATATCAATAAACAGACTATTTGCTGTAAAAGCTCCTTCTGCTGCTGCAGTTTCTCCACCTCGAGCAGGATTTCTGCAGCTTGGGATGTCTTGGGGCTGGTCTGGAATGCAGGGAAGGGTGGGAATGGGGAGATGGATGGATGGATGGATGGATGGATGGATGGATGGATGGATGGATGGATGGATGGATGGATGGATGGACTCACAGGCACAGGGGTGTGGGTTTTTAGAGGCTGAAAGAGGAGAGAAAAAAATCACACCACCAGAGGAACGCTGATGCCCGTGGAAACTGGTCTGGTTTCAGCCTCCAGCACAAAAAGAAATTCCAAAATGTTCATTTGAAAGCAAGAGAGATTCCCCTCACTCAACAGCAGTCCCAGAGAAAAAGAAACACAGCAGCACTTTGGTTCCAGATTTGAAACTCGGATTTTGGGGACTGTAGGTACCAAGGGAAGGGAGGTGAATACATGTACAGGAGTAGGAAAAAATATATAAAGGCCCAAATGAATCATTGTGATCAAGCCCGGATAAAAATGGGTTTTGATGATTGATGAAAAACACCAGGACTTTCATTTTGGGAGGAAAAAAAAAGGCTTTGACCTTCCCCCAGAGCAGGAAATCCTCTCTCCATCCTGCTCTCCTACCTGCTCCAGTTTTGATATCATCTTTTCTTTCGTGCCTCTGATGAGAATACCTGAGCAGAGCTGCTCTGCTGTGTGATGCTGCAGGTGCAACACAGAGCTCCTTTTTTATTACCAGCCTTGGGCTCAGCCAGGGCTCCGTGCAGCCGGCATCTCAGCCAGCCTGTGCCTGAAAAATCCCTGCTGACCACGCTCTGTCCTCCAGCTTCCCCTGGGGCTTTGGCAGAGCACCTGATAAAGATGTCTCCGTGTCTGACAGGGAGCTATTATGCTGTTTACAAGAGATCTGTCACAGACAAGTGCCTGCTGTACAGGAGCCATTTCCTCCCCAGGCAGGGAGCAGAGGACGTCCCAAATTAGCTCCTGAGGATGGAGTAATTCCAACACCCCCAGCCACAAACTCAGCCACGGAGCTGCGAGCTGCGTCCCGTAGCGAGTTTGGCTTGTGACCTGTAAATTGCCTCTCGCTTCTGCTCCTCTTCCTTGCTTGCTTGGCTTCTGTGTCTTGCAGTTTATCCAACAATTCAGCTGGAGAGAGGGCGAAATTGGGAGGGGAGGGGCAGGGGATGGCGAGGCTGAGAAATACCTGCTGGGAATGCTTTGGAAATCACCCAGCAGTGGGAATACATCATTATGGAGAGGACTGTTAACACGGAGCGAGCAGACAGGAGCCTGATGGAGCGGCTGCAGTGCCAGCTTGCAGGTCTGTCAGAACTTTGGATGCCCAGATTCCCATGGAACCCTTTCCCTGATCCCTCCATTCCAGGGGAGCAGCTGTCCTGCAGGAATTCGGGTCTTGCCTGGGGTCTCTCAGTCAGAGTGCTGCAGAGCAGAGCGAGGCGCACACCGAAGGGGCTGGCGGAGGCACAAAGTGGCGAAGGGTTAATTTCTCTAATCATAAATTCAGCCTCCCGTAAATTCAATTCCGTGATGCTGCGCCTGTGACGTGAGTAAATCACAGCCATAAAGCAGGGGAGGCAGGAGCAGCGTGTGGAGGGAATGCCAATGCCTCGGGGAGGCAGGGCCAGCGCTCGCCCCCGGTGGCTGCAGGGGCACCCTGGATCCCACCAGCTCCTCCCAAGGAAGCATCTCCTTGGAAGTGCACTCGGCTGAATGGGTTCAGTGGAGGATACCTTGAGTCTCCAGCAGGTCTCTCTCTCTTGCTCTCCATAAAAGCTGATGTTCCTCTTGTTTTCCTGAGCAGATTTTCCCCAGAAGAAGAGCACCGGACACCTGCTGTACTTGGGTGTGGAGCTGTGCAAACGCTGGTGGGTTCTCCCTGTTCCTAAAAGGGCGTTTCCTGGCACTCCCACTGAAGCTGCTCCTGCTCCATACGTTCCAAAATCCCTCCAGAAGCCTCCAGGTGGGAAAGGACTGCAGGCTCACTGCGGCCTGACATCTGTGAGTCTCCCATGGATGGTGGGAGCTCTGCCTCCCTCCTCCCTGCTCTGTTCCCAGGGCTGAGCCTGCACGCCTCTGCCCAGACCATTGCTCCTCCAAAAGCAGATCCCAACCAGCTGCCCCACCCAGGTGACCTTCTCCAGGGCCACCTCCCCGTGGCCAGGGCGCTGCCTGGCCATCACGTGTGTGGCTCTTGGCAGCTCAACGTGACGCTGACCTGAGCTCGCCTCCCGCGCCGGCTGCTCTGCTGAGCTGAGGCCAAGCCAGCGGCGCCTTCTGACAGCCCCGAGGGAGCCCTGACAGCAGGGAGAGCCTGCCCTGCCCTCTGCACCCACAGCACCCCCTCTCTGGGTGCCCACTTTGGGGTGTGGGCCCTGTGCGTGGCCGTGCTGCTCCCCTGTCCCCGCCCAGGGTGGCTTTGTGGTCCCCTGCGCTGTCACTGCGCCTCGGCCCTGCTGAAAGTGAAGCTAATGCTGTGTGACATCGCACTCCCAGCACGTCACACACCCCAGACAGCACCAGCTGAGGCTGCTCCCTGCTTCCCAGCCTGGAAACTTCCAGCACCAGACACCTTTGTCTCCGTGCAAAGAGCTGTTCCAGCGGCGGAGGGGTTTTGTGAGGCAGCTGAAATCAGCCTGTCACAGACATCGCCGCCTGCTCTTTCCCCCCAGAGCAGGGTGACTAACACAGCTGCAGATCGGGTCTCAGGCTGATCCCTGCTCTGATCCAACCAAACCAGGAGTGGCAGCGTTAGAGGAGATTCAGGACTGCCAGGAGCACACAGTCTCCACTGCTTCCCCCTTGGCTGTGCATGGCAAAAGCCATCAATAAGGTCTGTGAGCGAGGGAGCTGGGTAAAAGATTCTGCCCTCCCCTCCTGCTTCCGTAGAAAAACTCATTTCAGCCCTTCAGGCTTCCTTCAGCTGTCTCCATCCCTCCTGTGAGCACAGAAACACGGAGTCACAGCCAGGCAGGGGCCGTTTCTATTTGCAGCCATCCCTGCGCTTCAGCCACTCGCTGATAAAATGCACCTCACCCAGAAACAAGGAGCAGCTCCTAAAACAACCCTCCCTGCCCTCCACCTCCAAAGCAGGCTCCCTGTCTGATTGACAGCTTGGGAAAGTTCCTAATTATGTCCCCTGGACACTTTGGAGGCGACCCACCCCAGAGCGTGATTTGATGGCTCAGCGGCTGGATGGCCTCGTTTGTACTGATTTATATTACAGAGCCAGCTCCAGCCTCATCAGCCTGGCCTGACCTAGATTCTCCTCTTGCATAGGTCAATAAAAACACAGCAAATAGAGCTAATCAGACACTGAGGATGCACAGTTAATCCAGGCTGGCCGGAACTTAACAGGAACACTGCAAACTCTGCTGTCAGAGAAAGGAGAGGATAAATCTTTCCCTAAACAGTCAAAGGGAATTGTGAAAAGAACACGCTGTTTCCAGGGCAGATAATTCATGAGGGGTTTTTTTTCTCTCTCAGCTTGCTTCCCTCTTGGTCCGCCTGCCTCTGGTGGATGCGGCGTGAGCCTCCTTCCCCTGGAAGCAGCGAGCGTTGGTCCCTTCTCCACGCCGAGTTTATAAGCAATCACCAAAAGGGCATGAAGTCAGACAAAAAGCAAATGAAAAAAATGTGTGCAGCTGGCTCTGGAGTGTCCAAATAAACCCTGGGTAAATGCCAGGCTGCCTTAGTCACTGCAGGGAGCGGGACGAGGACGACCTCCTTTCAACCGAGCAGGGAGCGGAGCTGTGGCCACATCCGCGGGCTGGATGTGCCATGGCCTCGTGCCACGGCCGTGGGCAGGGCCCGGGCAGGGCTGGGCTGGCACAGGGACACCCAGTGTCTCCCAGGACCCACACGTGCCCCCCACTGTCACCCCCACATCGGGACCCAACGCTGAGTTTTGGGGCAAACAGTGACTCAGGCGTGGCGTGTCTGGGCCCTGCGGTGACACACGGCTGCAAGGGTGACACGGAGCTGGCAGTGACACAGCCACCCCTCCTCAGAGGTGACGTCTGTGCTCAGCCAGCCCCGTCACCACGTGTGTCACCCACGTTGTGGGGTGTGCAGGGAGCCAGCAGGGACCCCTGGCTGTGCTTGAACGTTGTGTCCCTCTGCGATCCCACTGGGAAATGTTCTGTGTGGATGGATTTCCCTGCTTGTCCCACTCCAGCATCCTCAGAGATGGCACTCCTCTTCTGGAAATAACAGGGATGTGTTATCCAGACCATACAGATCATGGGAATAACAGGGGGTGTTATCCAGACCATATAATACAAATAAAATGCACCCAGCACAGCCCTGTACAATAACACACAGTCTACAATCTCCTGAAAGGCTCTTCCTGAACATTTCCAGCACCTTTCCCTCCCCAAAGCAGCCAAAATTTACCACTAACCACAGACCACACCTGTCAAGGTGCTCCGGCCTTTTCCCCCTGGGGTTTAAAAGGCAGCCTTGCTCTTATCCCTCTTTTCTCCTGGCTCTTTTTCATGCCTGGAGTGAAGGAGCCCAGCCTTGAGCGATAACTTAACAAGGGCATCTCTCATCAATGTGCTGATGTCACCCCTGCCTGCTGATGTCACCTCTACCTGCTGATGATCACCACTGATGGTAGAACCCGGCAGAGTTCAGGGCTGGCTCAGCCTAGGCCTGAGGTCAAGTGTACATTTCCCTGGGAAAATTAATATTTGCTTTCTCCTTGCAGAGCGGGCAGGAGCTGGTGCCTGTCCCAGGGAGAGCCCAGCCTCCCTCCTGCAGCCACCGCTGCCATCCCCACCCAGGCACTGCGGCTGCAGCGCTGCAGGCACTTGGAAGCAGCCTCAGAAGGGCAGACAAGGGGGCCAAGGTCACCCCGACCCACGCTGGCACTCCAGCGAGAGCAGCCAGCAGCACTCCCAGCACAGTCAAAGCTGGCACGGACACACCAGCAGTGATGAGGTCCCCACTTCTGGACAGAGCTGTGATGCTCAAACTGACCTCAAACCACCCTGGGAGAGAACATCGATCCCTGCAGGCACTGAGTCCCCGGAAAGGAAACTGCATGGGGGGAGAAACGGGGAAGAGCTGGGCTGGGCTGGGGTGGGCAGAGGCTGAGCTGGCCCACGAGGGACTGTGGCTGGATTTGAGCCAGTCACAGGGGACCACAGGGCAGAGCAGAGAGGGCTGGAAGGGCTCAGCTGCACATCCCCTGAGCCTGGACTCATGGGCACAGAACCACTCACTGTGGGGACAGAACCACTCACAGTGGGGACAGAACCACTCACTGTGGGGACAGCCCGTCCCTGCCACCAGACCTGCACGGGAGGAGCAGCAGCTCCGCCTGCCCGTGTGCTGGCTGCTCCCTCAGGAGATGCTCCCGTGTTTGAGGAGGGGAAAAGGCAGCTGCCAAAAGCTCTTCCCGGGCAATCAGCCCCGAGAGAAGGCAGGGACTGTGCTGCACTGCGTCCGTGTCTCACTGTGCCGTTGCCAGGGCAGGGGGAAGGAGCAGGAGATGAATGCACAGAAATATGCTCGTGTGTGTGTGTAGGAGCTCCCACCACTCTCTGTGCAACGCATGAAGGAATTTCCATGTAGGATCCAGGGAAACTGCGGCTCTGAGACCTGGCCCTTGGCTTCTCTGGGAAGAGCTGGGCGCTCTCAGAGTCCCGCACTCCAGGGAGTGCAATCCCAGCTGCGTGCAGGGACACAGCTTTCTCCAAAGAACTGTTTATTCAAAAGATTACAGCGCTTAATCTCAGCTTGGTAAGGCGAGGTTTATCAGCAAGGCTGTGCTCCTAAGCCAGCTGACGCACAAGTGGGATATGCCCATGCAGAACAGCTACAATGGAGCAGTGTTTAAGGTCACTGGAGATACCTGGAGTTTCTTTTTCCCCATGGCAAAGCAGAGCAGGGCCAGGCACGGTGGCTCCCAGAGCCGAGTGACACCGCCAGGCGATTCCAGCACCCACGAGAGACCTGCCCTCCTCTCCTGCCCCGGGGAAAACCCTGCTCGGGGCGGACTCCAGCAAGGAATCAGCGTTCTCAGAGCCAGCTCCTCCCGCTGCCTGCTGGCCCTCCCCATCCCCGCTCCGCAGCGCCGTCCCCGCGTCTCGGGCGCCGGAGCATCAGCGTGATGTGATGTGACACCTTCCCCCACACTTTGTTATAAATATCGTGTTTCACTGTAACTGTGTCTGACACCCCCTTGGAGGCATTTTCTCATGCTCGCAGCCGGGGTGCGGGCACGTGTGGAGCGGCCCCGGGGAGCGGCGGGGATGGATGCCCACCATCCATCCATGCATCCATCCATCCATGCATCCATCCATCCATCCATCCATCCATCCATCCATCCATCCATCCATCCATCCATCCATCCATCCATCCATCCATCCACCCCCTGCCCGTGCCCACCATCCATCCCCGTGCCCACCATCCACGCCCTCCCCGTGCCCGGCACCAGCCGCCGGTACCGGTGGCCCCGGGACGGGGTGGTGCAGGGTGAGCTGCAGTGATCCAGCCTGGCTGTGCAAGAAACAACCCTGCTGGAACACGGATTTCTCCCCTTCTTTTTCCAGAGCAGAGATGGGAGCTCAGAGCTGCCCAGACCCACGGCGATTTATTCCCGTACTGGCCCGGTCCCCGCCGGTTCCCGGGCGCCCCCGGGCAGCCGCACGTGCCTGTAGTTATAGCAAAAGCCACTAGATGTCTGTCAGGGTCCTGCGCATCGCCTGCTGGGGACAGCCTGGCAAGCGGGGGGACAGGGACGGGGTACGAGCTGTGCCCGTGTCCGTATCAGCGTCCCAGACAGGATTCCTGGGATTTTTTGGTGGCAAAAACCTCGGTTCGCCATTTCACAGACTCTCGGAACGGGCTGGGTTGGAAGGGAGCTTACAGATCATTTTGTTCCACTCCCTGCCACAGGCAGGGACACCTTCCACTGTCCCAGGCTGCTCCAAGCCCTGTCCAGCCTGGATTTGAACACCTCCAGGGCATCCAGAACTTCTCTAGGCATTCATTTCCTTCTAAGAGGACAGCATGCAAGCACGAACCTATTCATTCCCTGTCGGGGTTCTCTTCCCTGCAAGCACAGCAATCCCACTGGGACCCCATGGCTCTGCTCCTGGAACTGCCCACAGCTCTGGGAGCAGAGGCCAAGCCTTGGATGTGCAGCCCAAAAACCATCGCTGAGGCTCCTTCCAGCCAAAGGGCAGCTGCAGCTTTATGGCTTCACCCCTTGGGTATCTCTGAAGCAGATGCAGGGAAATTACCAGCACTGCTGCTAGGCAATTACTGCTCGAGCTGCTTGAGAAATGCCAGTTCTTTTTCAGAGGAAATTTGGGATGGAAATCATCTCTTTTTGTGTTTGGGGGAATTTGAGCTTCTTTGGTGCTCAAAAGAAAAGGATGGCAAACGTGCTTTTCTTAATACTGTTGATGTAAAAACATATTAAGGAAGCACAAGGATAAAAAGAGGAGAATGTGGTTTTGAGCATAAAGGAGAGTATTTTACATATTTTACTATATTTTTTTAATCAGTAAAAAAATTTCTTTTTTTTCTGTTATAAGGTATTTATCTTGCTCTCTAATAGAGGTTGAGTAAAATCCTAACCAGCTTTAGGTCCAGGTCTCTCCTGCAGAGGTCAGGATAACACATGAGCCTCTGCATTCAGGGCTGTCCCTCCCCATGGCTGCACAGCCCAACTCCAGACCAAAGGAATTGGGACAGTAATGGAGCAGAAAAGCAAATTTCTTTCCCTTTTGCTTCACAGCTGACGGCCCAGTATGGGACCAAAGAGGAAACCCTGCTAAAAGCTCCCGGGGAGGAGCTGGCTGAGTGCTGGCTGGGAGAAAAAGGTAAAAGGCAGTTAAAAAGTAATGGAGAGGACAGAAGGGAGAGCCAGGGAGAGATTCCTGGCTCCCAAGATTCGGGGATGTAAGCAGCACAAAGCATCTGGAAAGGCTCAGAAGTTGTGTCTGAAAAGCTCCCCTGGCTGATGTGTCAAGGAGCTTCCAATCGCCTTTCAAAAGCTCCCCTTCCCTCCTCTGCCTTTGTAACGGGTGGCTGTTTCTAATTATCTGTAAATGTTAAATGTTCTCTAATTCAATCAGAACAACTCGTTCACAGATGGCAAACCCTTCATCTGCTCGGCTTTCGGCGGAGTCTCTGCCTCAAGAGCCATTGATGTCTCTTCCTTCCCAGAGAGGCTGGCAGGAGACACGCAGGAGAGGGCAGGAGTGTTCAGGGTACAGGAACAACTCCAGGTCCTTCCCTTCTCCCTGGCAGCTCTCACACCATCCTCTGCTCCTGTGTGACCCATCCCCTCTCCTGGGCAGCCACGAGGCTGGCAGAGGAAAGGCTTGGGATGAGGGATGAGGGATGAGGGATGAGGGATGAGGGATGAGGGATGAGGGATGAGGGATGAGGGGATGAGGGATGAGGGATGAGGGATGAGGGATGAGGGGATGAGGGATGAGGGNNNNGGGGTGAGGGGATGAGGGATTGGGGGGATGGGGGATGAGGGATGAGGGATGAGGGGATGAGGGGATGAGGGATGAGGGGATGAGGGATGAGGGAATGAGGGATGAGGGATTCCTCCTCTCCTCACTGCCGTGGTGCTCCTGGTCTCGTTCCCACCCTGCCACAGGTGCCCGGTGTGTTATCCTGGATCCCGACGCAGTTGTGTCACAGGCTGGCACCTCCCCTCCCGCTGCCTGCCCTCTGCTGTCACCTCCAGGCCAGCTCCTGTCACGCCCGTGCCCCGCTGACGCTGATCCCGCCGGACTCGCGTTTCTCCTCTCGTTTTCTGCCGGCGAGTGGCACATGCCAACACTCTGTCCCTTCCCATTCCCTGCTCCCGGCACATCCGTCGCCCTCGGCCGCAGCGCCTGTCCCCTTGCTGCCCAGGTCTGATGGTTAGGGCAGCAAAGCCCTGCCCCACGCCCAGGAGCGGCTGTGACAGGGACCCTAAATCGGGTGTCCCCACTCATGACACTAAAATCTGTGATTTACGCCAGGGGCACGGGGACAGAGGAGGGGGCGGCCAGGTTTTCTCCTCAGACCCAAGGGAAACTCTTTGCTGCTGATTCCTAATGATTTATTGAAGCATCTATTTTCTCCCAGACCCAGAAAAGGGTCTCGCCTTTGATCAACCAGTGACTCACCATCTGCAGCCGAGGTGATTTACGACAAGCACGAGCTATTTCTGCACATGGAAGGGGAGAAAAATAGGCCTCCTCATCCCCGGGGGGGTGGGAAGGATGGAAAACAAGCCGCCCACGGGATGTGAGGCTGGCTGGGCTGCTCCCCACGGCAAAGGTGCTGCGGGAGGGGGCGGTGAGGGGGAGACTCTGACGTCTCACACAGATGGCTCCACGCCAGGATGGGAATGGAACAGCGCTGGTGATGCTCTGCATGTCGGATCCAGGGCTGGGAGAGGGGCTCTGCCAGCCGTGGGGGGCGGGCCCAGCATCGGCAGGTGCTGCTGAGCACAAACCCTGAGCATCGTCCCAGGCCTGAACCTGCTCTTTTCCGTGCCTGTCTTTCCCTCCCTCATGGTGTAGCCACAATCTAATTGCTTCCAGATTAGCATTTTCTGGAAGAGTTTTTCCTTTGAAGATACAAAATTGAAATCCTTAAAGACCCTTATACTTTTTCCACGCCAGCCCTAAAAGCTGGAGCATCACCTTCACCAACTCCCTGACTCAAATTTCCTTGTTTTTTTTAGCTAAAAGAGCACCCCCTTTCCAGGGAAGGAAGATGTTGCTCAGGATGTCAGCAGATTCACAGCTAACATTCAGCCACTGTGCAGAGCCACTTCTCCACTGCCTCCCACAACTGGCTAAGGAGAAGAAAAGTCATTAAAGTGTGTGTTATATTGGCTGGAAAAATCCTTGGGAAGGAGCTCCATGCAGAGCCCCAGTGGGCAGAGTGCTCGGCTGCTCAGGAGCAGTGATTAGGGAGAGTTTGTTAATGAAGCAGATTTTAGTGACTGGAGGCAAGTGGAGAGACAGGAGAGGGAGCAGAGTGTTCAGCAAATGCTCTCATGTGGGCCTGCTGCAGCTGATGGATCTTCAGTGGCCATAAATCAGCCCAGTTCTCCCAGCTTTCATCAGCTGAGGATGCGACCCAGGGGATGTGGGAATCCCTGGAGGCCACAGCACCACCCCACCCTCACAAAACCTCTCAGCTCTGCCCGCTGCACATCCCAAAGCCCTCTGCAGGCATCCAAAGCTGCTTCAGAGCCAGAAAGGTTTTGCTGACTTTTCCAAACTTGCCTTTTTTCCCTGTAATCCCTTTAAATGAGGGGTGTCCCCCTGAGGGAAGCCCAGCCAGCCCTGCTGTTCTGATCTCGCTGCAATGGAAATCAGCATCACCCCGAGTATACCAATGGAACACGACCAATTTGCTCTGTCTGGGGCTCTGCTCCCAGCTCCCTGGGCCGTGTTTTGCCCTGTGGGAGAGATGAAAGCCTGGATCAGTGCTCTTAAAAGACCCAACACCGTTTTTTGCCAGTGTTTATAGGAGGATTGCACCCAAAATGCACCAAAAAAATGGGGTTTGTTCCCTATTCCCTCTTCTAACCTGTCATCCCTCCCCCATCTCATTCCTTGTCCGTTGGGAAATGTGTTGGCACAGCCACACAGGGAATTCCCATTTCCTGCAGCAGATTCCCAAATTTCCAGGTATGATTTTCTCCCTTTTTTCCCCTCAGTGATGGGTAACAGGAAGAAGACTTCAGGCGAGTTTTTTAACCCAAAAGCAAGACCAGGACAAGCCCTTCCCCCAAAATAACTCCCATCAGGTGATGAGAAACATTCCAAACTCTTCAGAGCACTTCCCAGGGGATGCAGGCCCCCAGAGCACAGCCTTCCAGGGCTTTCTGGAAGTGCCAGCCTTTATCTCCTGCCCTATCCATATCTCATCTCCCTGCCCGTGCTGGATCAGCTGTGACAAGAGGAAATTAGATTTGTTGGGAGCAGGCCTGGGTGGTTTGGGAGAGACATCTCTCCTTCACAGAGGGGGAAACTGGGACACCCAAAGTTTCTGGCAAAGTCGGGTGAGGAGACCCCCTGAAGCCAGGCAGAAGCAGAAAGCAGAAAACAAAACAGAGTTTGCAATCAGATCTTGAACAGCCCTTCCACGTGTCCTTCAGGCACCACTACCTCAGTCTGGCAGGCCCTCCAAAGCAGTTAGCAGGGAAAATGAGGCGTTTTCCCTTCCATCCTTCATCAATCACTGCCCAGCCAGCCCTGCTCATCCCAAGGACAGAGCCCACTGAGCCAAGCCCCTTCCCATCCAGCCCTTCACCACCAGGGATCGATATCCTATATTGACTAAGCAGGGCCCAGCCATTAACGAGTTCATTTTCCATCACTTAGATGCAGATGGATTCCCTCAGGAGCCCCGGGGTCACCACAGTTTCATTAACAGAGGCTGTAAAAGTATTTAAATACATTTAAAAGAATCACTTGATAAACGGAGTGAGCCCACAGCCTTGCTCCTCTCAGGTTATCTTGAAAGAGGAAAGAGACTTTTGCTGCCCACAGAAGGATAAAAAGCCCTTAACAGCTTGTCTCTGCCATTATCCATCTCCAACACTTCACCTCCACAGAGGTCCAATTTCCCCATAATGCTCCAGATGGAAACCAGTAACTCATTTATCCCAGCTCTGGGTTAAATGACTGGAAGGTTTTTGGCCTCCAAACTTCCCATGTTTGGCGGTAAACTGAGGCAGGAGATGATGAAGGCTCAGCCTCAAATCTGGAGAGGTAGAATAGATACCATAGACAGGCATTGGGAGATCTGAATTCTTGCCCCCATTGTTTGTATCAGGGTAAAATAAAATGTAACCAAGTCCAACCTGGCCTTGAACACAGAAAATCCCATGGGGAAAAAAATAAAGGCTGAACTCAAGGGTCTCTTCCTGCTGCTAAAAGTTTTCTCCTTGCCACAAATCTGTAGAAAACATTGAATTTTACCACCACCAAACTCTGTGTAGGTGCTGGCTTAGCTGTCCCCCCATGAGAATGGGATTTGGAACACAGAAACGCCACCAAATCCCCACCAAAACCCCATGGAAATGCAGCCCTGCAGACAGTGTCCACTGGGAGCTCATTTTGTGTCAGGGAGCCGGAGCCACGCATTTGAAAAATTTGCAAACAGAAATTTAATGTGACATTTTTTGTCCCAGCTCGGGAAGAGATGAATCATTGAGTCACTTTACAGCTCTTCGTGGGTGCCCAGGGTGGCAGGGGCTCATGGCACATGGAAATAGAGTCACACTTAGGAGGGAGGGCAAATAAATTTGGCTCCCCAAAATCCAAAGCCTGCATGAATCCTTCTTCCTCATGGGAAGGCTCTAAAGTACCATTTATCCACTGATTGTTTTCCCCATCACAAATAAACCCAAACAGCAAATGGGAGTTAGGAGCAGAGCCTGTTTCTTTGCCTGGTGGAAAGTCTGGGGAGTCCTGCCATGAGGACGAGTGCTCATCCTCACTGCCAGGCCAGCAGCTCTCCCGGGGAGATGGGCAAAGCCACCCAGAGCCTTTGGAAAGGTCTCATGATTTCCTAGGTGACCTCCTCCCTCCAGCATCTGCAGAAGAAAGCAGAAACTCATGGATGGAGGAGAGCCATCACCCCACAATGAGCCAGGAGGAGGGAACTGGCCCGTGAGGAGGGGTTTGTTTGTCCTCTGGGCAGAGCAGTCACCCCATCCCACTGCCCCTCTGCAGTCACTCCAGGCTGACAGAAACATTCCCCTTGGAGTCCCTCCAAATTCCCACTGCTAACTCCTCAGACAGCAGCAAAACCCCTCTGAATGGACATCAGGCAGGCCCAGCTGGCATTTACAAAACAGGCTGGGAGGGGGATTACTCTGGGCTCACACTGCATTGTTTGGAGTAAAACCCCTTCCCTTCCTGGGCTGCAGGAGGAACGTGCACAGGAAACCTCCACAGCCTCCCCACAGGAGATCCACGGATGCAGACAAGGTAAACTCAGCCTTTAGCATTCATATCTCTGTTTATCAAGTATTAAAAGCCTCAGGGATGATTAATCAGCATCTCTGGGATGTGCTGATTCCTGTGTCCCACCTGGCCTGGGGGCAGGGGGCAGAAGGTCCTGGTGTTTTGGGACAGCCAGAAATTAATGATATGGCTAAAAGAAAGGAAGATAAAAGATAATCTTTGCTGGATGTGCCTCAGAAGCAATGGCAAGGATTGAGTGGGGCAGTCCCTGCCCTGTCACTGGGGCTGCTCCGTGTTCACAGCAGTGATTGTGCTCAACTCACTCCAGGATTACACCAAAAATTCCCATGTCTGGCACGGATTTGCTAAACTTAATGCACTGGAGTTGCTGCAGAATTACACCTTGACATGGATCTGGTCCAACTTCAAGGTCTCCAGAGGGTGACAGTGGCTTTACCCTGCTGATGGCAACGTGCCCCTCCCATTTGGGATGGCTGCAGGAGCACAGCTCCCCGATCACAGCAGCTCTGCTGCCACAGCATCAAATTCCCCCTCTCGAGCCACTGCCATGACAGCCTGCAAATGAGACAGGCCCCAGTGTGACCCAGAGATCAGGCCCCAGAAGAGCTAATGCAGGAAGAGAAGCCTATTTGTCCAACCACTAAAAGCAAAAGGCTTATTTCCACTGGCAAATTCGCAGCAAGTCCTGATCCCGATTCAAATCCGAAGCAGAGCGTGCTGGTGAATTTCCAGGGCAGCAGAAATCCTCTCTGTGAGTGCTCCCTCATGGATGGCTGCACAGCAGCTCCTAACACCCTCCGTCAGGAGGCTGCTCCCAGACTTGGTTTGGGACTCTGTGTCCTGCCTTCCTTGCATGGGCACTGCCAAGGCCCTGGGGATGGCAGGGCATGGTGCTGTTCAATAATAAATGTTATTTTTTCATACAGTAACTGCTGGCTCTGAACGAGCTGTGTCCGTGCCTCAGTTCAGATCTTGGAGCTGAGAGAGAATTCCCCTTGCCCGACCTCATCAGCAATGCCCTTTGAAGTGTTTCTGCTGATTTCATTCTCTCTTTCTCCTCTGGTTTCCCTTTCCCTGTGCCTCGGGGTCCCTGTGGATGCTGTGCCTCATCTCCTGCCTGGCTCTGGCCCTCCACGGGCACACACACACCATCCCCAGTGCTTTGTGTGCATGTAGGAGAGACCTTTTAATCCCTTCTTCCGTATCAGCTCCTTCTGGGAAGACAGCAGCTCCTTCTCTGAGGCATTTCACAGCTTTGATGAAGGAATTATTCTCTGCTGATGGGAGCAGGCTGACACAGAGCCCACCCGAGGCACTGGAGTGCCCAGCACTGCTGGCCAAACCTCGGGCCAGTGGTCTGAGCAAGCCATGGTTGTTGTTTGCATCACTCTTATCCATGCAAGGCCCCAAATTCCAGCCCAAATTCCTGCCCAGCATGTGTCTGGCTGGATTGAAAGCCACTCACTCCAGCCCTTGTAGGGCATTTCCAAACCGTGGGTCCCCCCAAGCCCACCAGCCTTGCAATTCCAGCTGCTTTCCACTGGAAATCCGTAGCAGAACTCATCCTGCTTCCTGCAAGGCTGGGATTCCTAATCTCCCCGGGTTTCTTTCCTCCATGTATAATGAGGATTACGGTTTAATTCCTGCCTCACAAGGGGGTGCTGTGGGGATTGCCAGGGTTAAGGCACTCAGACAGCACCGAAAGGCTCTTACAAACCCTTCAGCAGAGGGGCTCAGAAAAATACCCCGCTGCTGTTTGCAGCCTGCTCACAGCTCCCATCAGCTCCCATTAACCGGGAGGCAATTTCCTCCCCAGTTCAGACTTAATTCCTCCTCTAACTGCTGCCCTATCCAGAGAACAGCAGGGCAGGAACGACTATCGGTGCTGAATTGCCTTTTAAAATGGGATGGTGCAGGGAGGTCTGGGGCAGTGCGAGCTGCTGCGCTGTGCATGTGTGGGGCATGAATGTGAGCTCATGTCGGAGGCTGTACCAGGAGAGCTCAGAAGTGAAGCCAAGCACGGAGTCAGCTCAGGAAGCCCTTTGCACCTCTGATCCCCCATTGTTGGCTGCGCCGCAGACGCATTACGTGTGTTTACAGATGAAAAAGCAAAAATAAAACGGATGCCGGCTTTAAAATTCCATCGAGCGCAGCCTTCTGCACTGATTCCAAATGTTTATAAACACAGGAGTTAATGCAATCAGCACTGCAGCAAATACACACCAGGTACACGGCAGAGACAGGAGTGTCAAACGCGCTCCCAGCTCCGAGTGACAGCTCTCTGCTGTGGGCTCTGCAGCAAACAAAAGCAGCTGAAAAACCCCACCGAGGAATGCTTTAAAGAGCAATCCCTCCCCCTCCCCTCCTCCCAAGACTTTCTGGTGGTTATAACTGTAAAAATCTCAGAGAAGGTGTGCATTCCCACTGAGCCTTTCAAGTGGCAGGGAGCCACCGGGAAGAGGCCACTGCTTGGGAAGACACTGGGGGAATTCCTGGCTCCCCTGAGGGCCATCCATCAGCCCAACCTTGCTTTTGTGCTCATTCCACAGCAGACAGGAGCTGCTTTAGAAAGATTTGGACAAGGCTGACTCCAGGAACTGTTCCACCCTGGGGAAGGATGTGAATCAGCTCGCCAGGGAGGATCCCATCCAGAGGAGCTGTGCCAGTGCAGAAGCCTCACCAGCCCCTCATCCAGAGGATCTGTGCCCGTGCCAGCCCCATCCCAGCCCCCTCCCAACTCCTGCCTGCTGCCCAAAGACCACGTTTGCCAGTGGGAAGGGTTTGGGGAGGTCCCATTCCAGCAGGTTGCTGAGGAGACGTTACCTCACATGGCAGCATCAGCAGAAAACCCCGGTGCTGGCAGAACAGCCAAAATGCTGGGAGGACAAAACACTGCAAGCCTGTTGTTTTTTTTCTTTTTTCTTTTTTTTTTTTTTTCCCCCAGCCAAATGTTGTTTCATGCTCTAATGGCAATTTTCAAGAGCAATATTGGCGTGACAACTTATGTAAGTGTGGGCCAAGTTCCTACACCACTTCCAGCGTCTGTGCCTAAACCAGATTTCACAGGGGTGCACAGGAAAGGCTTTGGATCTCTGTTTTGGTGGCTACTTGCCACCTAAAATGAGACTTTTACCACCCCTAAAACCCAAGAGAGGGTAAATATCACAGTTTTAGAAATTATATTCCTTGGAGGAGGTTGGATTCCTCACAGCCCAGTTCTATCTGAGGCGTCAGGTGAGTTGGTTTTTTCTCTCCTTGTTTCTAGTGGAACACGTTTATAGATTTATGGAAGGGATTTTTGAGTCTCACAGTGGTTCATGTGTTCCTGCAGTAGGAACCTTGAAATCTCTTGTCTTATCATTGCAGGCACCACAGTCAGGGCTCCTTTTCCACATCTCTGGCTGGGATGAGTTTTTAGGAGTTTTAGGTTGTGAGGGGTAGCAAAAGGAAGTAAAAAATGGGCTTAAACCAGCTGATCTAGCAAAGCAGGAGGCAGCTCCCCCAGGCCCTCAGAGGCCATACACACAGAGACCTCCCCAAATTAAAAAAAATATAAAGTATGATGCAATTAAATATGTTACATATTATGATCTTCCTCCCCTAGAAATAACAAAAAACTGCCAAACCAAAGCATTCTGCTCCTGCCTCTCCTGCTCATGCACAAGTCCCCTTGGGCTTCACGGAAATTTTGGACTCACAAAATGCTGCAGAACAGGGGCCCCATGGCACTGTGTAATAAATCTTAGAAGTTAACAGCCAGAACTGTGCCAAATGTGATGGGTTTTGCTTTGTGCAGGATCATGAAAATAATACATTCTGGCTCAGTAAGTCAGGCCTCATGCACCAGGGCTAATGGTCCACTGCTGCTGCTGCTGCTAAATGGATTTACATTTTTGTCTCACATGGTTGAGGTCTGTGATTCGGGAGGCCAAGGCCCCAAGGCTCTATCAAATCTCCCCAGATTCTTGAAGGGAAATGTGAATTTTCCCCCAGGCTGAAACGCCACCTGACATGCAGGAAGCTTGAAGGAGGAGTGTTGAGGTGTGGCTGCCCCACAGATCTCAGGGACGTCAGCTCAGGTGCAGTGACAACAGAATAAATGGGAGAAAGGGGAATATAACACTGGGAATAATGTAAGCTGGAACATTGTTAATGTGGGGAACTCCATGGTAACTCAGAGAGACCTGCCCAGGGGAACAATGTCTCATGGGAGGTATCTCTTTAATGGAGTTGGGAAAGGAAATAATGAGATTTTATGGATTAAAACTGAAATTAGACAGATAAACACTCCACGGGCAGGAAAACCAACCAGCAACAAGGATGCTGGGAACTCCCCATAGCCTGCTTGTCCACAAGGATGGGGGGCTGCACTCCTAGCTCAGGTCTGCAGCTTTAGAGAAGAGGCAGAAGGCAGAAATCATCAGTTCAGCAGCCTCAGCTCCACAGGCAGGATGGCCAAAGGAATCCCAGCGGCCTTACAGTCTGCAAATCTATTAACTAAACCTCATTACTACGTAATAACTTTTGTTATTTCGGAACAAACCTTGTATCTGGCTAATCCGCTTTGTTACAGAGCTGCCCATCCTTCCCTTGAACAGGAATTAACTTCTAAAGGAATTAAAAGGAGGAGGAGACTGCTGAAGGGGTCCTTAGGGGTATCTTTTTATAGCTGCTGGCTGCCCCCCCTTCCCCTTTCCCACTACGTGTGGTATCCTTCCCCACTGATTCTGTCGTTTTCTGCCTGCCAGGCATTGATTTGTTCCTGTGTTGTTCTAATGGAGCTTGAAATCAACATGACTTTGTTGTTGCTTGTTGTCATTGTTGTTCACATCTTTGTTTGGGGTTCAGCATCCTTGCACAGGCCAGGGCAGCTCAGGAGCCGGCATTAGCAGGCAAAACACCTCCTTAGCGAGAGATCCACAAAGGCTGCGTCTGTGTCCACATAATAAAGGCTGCTACAAAGCGCAGCGAAACCGCTGCCCCCTCCTCCTGCGCATCGGCTCTTGTGCCAGTTCTGAATCCCCTCGCTTATCGGCGCACACAGAGGGTGGCCAGAACAAGCTCCTTCTTTCAGCGGGGCCCCAGGAAAACGCCGTGGTATCCACATCCCAGGCATTTCGGATTGCCGGTTTAGGTTCCACGTATTTCATTCACATCGTGCAGGGTGAAAAATATGTTCAGTCTGGGAGGTGGGTGTCGGGCACTGCCAGAGCCGCGGCCCGGGCGCTCCGGCGTCCGAAAGGAATTCAGGAACAACCTCAAGTCCACAAGCCCCGGGTGGCGAGGCAGGAGCACCTCCGCCAACCCACGGCGAGGCGCCCTGGGCTGCGCGGCGCGGCCGGACACGGCGAACAAAGCCCAGCTGCCGCCAGCTGCCAACATCCGGAGGGGCGGGCGGCGAGCCCGGCCACCCGTCCCGCCCTCGCCGCGCATCCCCGGAGCCGCCGGGCGAAGGGTTAACGCTGCGCCCTCCTTCCGCCGAGCGCTGACATCACGGGGCAGGCCCCGCCCGCGAGTGTGTGCGTGAGTGCGAGCGCGGCCGCCGAGCCCCGCACCGGGCACCGCACCCGGGCACCGCACCCGGGCACCC
>VZSE01006135.1:169902-288101 GCA_013398275.1 Promerops cafer
CGGATGTGCGGAGCTCCCCCCGGAGCCCTCCCGCCCTCCCGCCGCCTCTTTGTCCTCACGCACCTACGATCTTAATTTTATTTTTATTTTTTTAATTTTTTTTTTTTCCAAGCAGACCTGAGCATCACCGGGGGCTGGGAGGGTGGGGGGCCCCGCGGCGCTGCCAGACCGACCCCTGCCCATCGCTCTTAAGGAACTCTCATGGCTTCACGGCTGCAGACAAGTTGCCGTGCATCGTGGTGGACTATCGGAGTTTGCATCCTGGCAGCCGCGCTCCTACCAGGTGAGCCGGTCCCCGGAGGGCGCTGGGCTCCGCCGGGGCGCTGCTGGGCTGGAGGCAGCCCCGGAGGGGGTTTGCGGGGTGCCCGTGGGGGAAAGGGGGTGCGGGGAGTGCTGCGGAGCGGCGGGGGAGGGGGGGATCGGCGTTTTGGGGTGCGCGCCCGGGTCCGGAGCAGGTGTGGGAGCATCTGTGCGAGGGTGGGAGAGAGCCGGGGCCGGTTTCAGCGCCGGCTCGGCTCGGAACAACACGCTCGTTCGTTTTGGAAGCAGCTGCAGGCAGCGGGCTCCGGAGCCCTGCGAGCTGAGGCCGTTTGTTTGCTTTTTGGATCGAGCAGCGTCTAGCGAGGCGCAGCAGCCAGGCTTCCCCGGAAAGGCAGCCACGAGGCTGGGCACGGAGCGCAGATGTTTCGGGAGGAGGGATGGAGGGTTTCGGCTTTCCAGCATCCCCAAAATCCCCGCTCCCCTCCGCACACACTTCCCACGGGCTCTTTCGCGGAGGGGCTGGACCGCTCCCAGGTTTCAGCGCTTCCTTTCGCTGCCTTTGAGCTTGGCTGCCTGATGGCATCTTATTCATCCCTTTGGTTCCGATCCATCCCTTGGGTTCTGATCCATCTCTGGAACGGAGGAGATGGGCAGAGATGCGCATCGACTGCTCCGCAGCTCGTTGGAGCCACCCGGGCGGTGGCAGAGCAGCCCGTGTGTCCCTTGCCTGGGCTAGGACCTGCCCCGGGCTCCAGCCCAGCGCTGGGAAGCGGGAGAGTGACCCACTTTGGCGAGTGCCCTGCGGGGACTCATTTATTCTGCTCCAGTGCAGAAGGGGTTAATGCCATCCTGGAGGGCTTTCCGGGAGTCGGAGCCATGGAAAGGGGATCGGCAGTCTGCGTTTACAGCTTGTGAATGAACTGAGAGATGCAAACAGAGCCGGCGTTTTGCCTTTTTGGGGCTCGGCTGCTGGTGGCTGGGGCTGGAGCGCTGGCAGCGGGCACGCGAGCGGATCCAGCCTGTGCCTGCAGCAGCGCTGCGATCTGCAGCTGGAGAGAAGTTGCGGTGAAGGCGGGGTGGAATTGCGTCCACTCCTCCGATATTGGGGCTGGGGCAGCGTCTCAGAGGAGCAGCCGGGCTGGCTGGGCTGGGGCTCTGAGATGTGGCCGCAGTGAGAGAGGTCTGGGCCACCAGCGCAAATGCCGGGGCCCAGAGTTCCCTGGAGCTGGCAAAGACAGGGATGTGATAACATCAGGACATGGGAGATCAACAGATCACAGCGACTGGATGGTCTGGTTGAAATGGATGAGGACAGAGATGGAATGGGAGGGGGTGGTGATCCAGAAACCGGGGAGGCTGTGAGAGGGAAAAGGTTAACAGGGCGATGAGAAAGCAGGGCTGGGTGCACCTCGGTATTCCCAGGACAAAGGGATCTGCTGTGCATTGCAGAAAGAGGTGAGGAAGGGACAGCCTCGGGCTCCCTGCACTCCTCTGTGCTTGCAGGCAGGTGCCTGGCTGAGCTCTGGCTCCTCACAAGGAGTCTCAGAACTCTCCCCGCCGTTCTTCACCCGGCCTTCCCTCCTCATCCTCCCACCCGGCAGCCCCGTGCAGGACCCCCTCCCCACAGCCCCGGGGAAAGGCACTGGAGGGGCAGTAATGCTGTGCTGACTGTGCTGCCTAAACCAAAAGCACTTTGTGCTCCCCTGGGAATTGCTTTCACCAAGGAGACACGCAGTGACCCTGACACAGCCTGGCATCTCACCTTGTCCTGCCAAGAGAGACTTTTCCCCCCGCACTTCTCCTATTTTTGGCCGCTCTCAGGGCTGTGCTGCCAGCAGTCAGGCGGGCTCGTCTCCTGCCACTGCAGTAGCGTGGCAGTTTGTCTTGCACTGTCCCGCTGACAGCTCTGCCAGGATAAGCCAGTGGTGCATCTCGTGGTGCCTTGCCAAGCCCGGGGTGCAGCCAGCTCCGCAGTGTTCCAGGAGGATGATCCTTCCCAAACCCTGGCCGTGAGCACCAGTGCCCTGAAGCCTGTGTGGGCGAGACTCTCGGCCCGACCAGTTTAGTGGTGGATGCACCACAGCTGCAGGAGTGTCTGATCCTGTACATTAAATATTTATTCATTCATTTATTTCGTTCGTTTGGGTGTTGTGGATGGAGCCGGAGCTGCAGGGAAGGACCAGCACAGTGCTGCACAAAGCAGAGAGTCTTTACCAGACACCAGGTCTGGATGCCTTCCTGAGGCACGTAGTTCCTCGAGTTCACAATGCATTGTGCCAAAATCATATATATAAACATATATAAAGCTGTATTTAAGCTTTGACTACAGTCAAGCTTGCTTAACAAGGAGAGGAAACTCAGGATCCTCTACTACAAGTGAATTAGTAGCTGTGGACTTGTTGGAAAATATGGTTTCATACCCAACACCCGAGAAGGATCAGAGCAGTGCCTGCTCTCTTGGAAACCTTTCATGTCCAGCTGATCAATGCCATTTCATTCTGTTCCCACCCACCTCTCCCTTCAGATAATGTTAGCTTTTCTTTTTTCTCTGATAAGAAAATAAAAGTTCCGCCGCTGTAAAAGCTGTAAGGAGTCTCGTATAAAAATCTGCTTTACAAATTATCTTTAATGTGAGCAGTTCAATCGTCCAGAACGGATTCAATTCATGGCTCCTGCAGCCATCCGTGCCCATCCATTTGGAACCAGGTATCAACTCACGCTCCATTCAAGATATTGATATCAGCAGGGTTTACAGAAAGCTGTGGGGGAAGGGGAGGAGAGATCCCAGGCAGCTGATCTGCAGAGGTTAAGAACACTTGCAGTTAAATTTATGCTTTACAAGCCTTAACAATCTGTCTGTTTATCCCCGCCGTGGTGCTCCTGCAGCTTGAGATGCAGCCACACAGAGCAGAGGCATCATCCGTGCCTGGTCCTGCCTCTGCACATCTGGGCCTCTGTTCCCAAACACTGGCTGCAGACAAATTCCTCTCTGCTATTGCTGGGCTACCTCCTCATCTCCCAGAGGGGCCTGGGAACACTTTGCAAAGTGCTTTGAGATGCTCCACAGGGGAGAGCTGCAGAGGTGGCTGGAGCTGCTTTGACACAGGGTTTTTCCATCGCGGCGCTTGAAAGGAGCATTGACTGAGCCAGGGTGACCTGCAGGGCTGAGGTCAAACTTGGCTGCAGCTGGAGGGAGGCACAACAGCTCTCTGGAGTGCTGGGCAGAGCCAAAGCGTGTCACTGCAGGATCTGCTCCATCTTGTACTTCCAAGAGCTGCTTTAATATGCCAAAGTAGCTTCCAAAATGCAAAAAAGTTGCCAGAGTCTCATTCAACCTTTGGGTTGAGTTCTTGGTTGTTATTTTTTCTTCCCCCGCCACCTGCCTCCTCCCAAAACTCACAAACAGCAGCATCAGGCTATTTCAGGAAGGAAAAGTGTGTCTTTGGCTGATTTTTTTCTCATTAAACCTCACTTAAACCGACCGGTCGGGTTTTACCCCGGCGTGAATTGAGGAGCTGCTGAGTGTGTCGGCGTGGGTGAGGCGCCAGGCTGGGGGAGAGGCAGCTCAGGCCGGAGCAGGAGGGTGTCTGCCCCATGGCAGAGCTGCTGTTTGCTCCCTGCACCAGCAGCGTTCACCAGGCAGGAGCTCCCAGCCCAGTCCCAGCAGCAGGGAGATTCCAGGGGCACATCCAATGCTTGGGATGAGCTGGTGGCCGAGGAGATGCTGGCAGAGCCTGGCACATCTCTCCTTGCATCACCCCTGCTCTGGGCCGCAGCTGGACCAGCCACAAAAGCCAGGC
Organism: Promerops cafer; assembly: GCA_013398275.1. Classification (NCBI taxonomy): domain Eukaryota; kingdom Metazoa; phylum Chordata; class Aves; order Passeriformes; family Nectariniidae; genus Promerops; species Promerops cafer. Next base: position 173,964 of record VZSE01006135.1, read on the forward strand.
TTAAAGGGAGGCACCACAGGGCTGCTTTGAGCAGGGCTCACACCTTGGCTGAATCATGGCAGGAACCAGAAGAGCCGGTTGTCCATGACCTGCTTCCCAGGCCTGGCTGCCACTGGCACCTCGTGCCCTCTGCTAGTGCCACTCAGGTTGGGGACAGCCTGAGGGGACAGCAGCAAGTGGCCACCCTGAGCCAGGGGGAGGCTCTTTCCCACCTCCAGCGCCCTGGGGAGTTACACAGCACTGCCAGCAGACAGGGATGGGGCAAGCACTGCAGGAAAAAGGGGTTTTAATCACAGAATCCAGAATGGTTTGGATTGGAAGGCACTTTAAAGATCATCTCCTTCCAACCCCCGGCCTTGGGCAGGGACACCTTCCACCAGACTGGTTTGCTCCAAGCCAAAACTTTTTGGAAGAGCTGGAGTTGGGCTGTGAGTGAGAGCTGCAGGGCTGAGTTGGCCAGTGCTCAGGAGGATGGCCACAGTCCTCAGGGCTGCTGGGAAAGGCTTTGAATCTTGCAACATCCTTGCCCGAGGTGCTGATGGCTCTTGCTCAGTCCCTCTCACAGGCCAGCCAGGCTTATCAGTGCAAAAAAGCAGAAACAAATGAGGGAGGGACAAAGAAAGGTACTCCAATCTCACAGCCCCTGGAGATCTTGCTTTTTCAAATAATGTCAGATTAAATCAGGGCAGCTCTGCTGAAGGGTGAGCTGGTGCCGCCAGCCACTGGAGCAGGGACCCAGTTTGCATTGGAGACACCTCTTTGTGTTAATTACCAGAGCTCAGCCATCCCAGCACGGAGATTTCCGAGCTGCCGAACCCACAGCAGCGTTTCAGGTGAAGGTCTGTTTAACTAAGGAAGGAGACGTCTCATGACACATTTCCTCCTGGCTGCTGTTAAGCCATGGATGTTCTCCCAGGTGCACATTTTGCCTGGCTTCTCCCAGTGAAGGATTAGTCCAGCCTGGATCGAGGCACATCCCAGCACACACACAGGGTTTTCAAGGGGAGCCCCTTGGCTCTGTAGCAGAAGAAAATCTGCCCAGATGCTGAAGTGGGAGGAAGGAGAGTTTCCCCTCTGTCTCCACACTGGGTTTAACATCCCTTCTCCGTCTCATGGAGAAATGGGAAGTGAAATTTGCTGCCCTTTGCAGCACGTGTTACTTTCTGTGCCCTGTGCTGTGTCCCAGCCTCCACGGGCTCTTGGGGACACGTGTGGAGCTCAGCTCCTGCTGCCCACTGAGTGTTTGTCCCCGTCTGGGCACTGATTGCAGCCCTTCCCACGGGCTGGCAGCACCAGAGCTGGGGCAGCGCCGCTCTGCTGCAGGCCCAGGGCACACACACAGTGGCTCCTGGCCACGGAAAGGGGACACAGCTTCAGTCCCTTGCTGTCCCCAGCTCAGAGGGACAGGAGGGCCCAGCTTAGGGAGGCACAGAGGGCCTGGCCAGCGGTCTCTTGTCGTGTCAGCAGCTTTGTGGGGTGCTGGGGGTGGGTGGGAGGAACTGACCCAACCTGATGAACCATCTCTTCTCCATTCCCCCACCACACAGCAGTCCCTGCAGGAGGTTTATAATCCTGCCTTGACATTACTGGGTGTGATGCAAGATGGAAGCGTTTCTAAGCATTACCCACCCATCTCTGCCTCGCTCTGCTGCAGGCCTGCCCTCCCTGGCTCTGAGCCAGACCAGCTGGGGACTGGTGGACAGCACTTCAGCCTCCAGGTGTGCAGGGAGAGGAGCCTAAGAGAGGCAGGATCAGCGTGATTCCCCTCCCTGGGAGTTAAAGCACACTGAAGGGGTTTTCTGTCCTCCATCCCAGCCTGTTTGCCTTTCTAGCTGCGGGAAACAGCAAAGTGCTTCCATCTGCTCCCGACCATGCAGGGATGCTCCAGATGTGGTCTAGGACCTGCAAATCACATCCCTGCCTTGGAGCAGCGGCAGGCACCAGATGGACCACCTGGCTGAGAGACAGCAGGTACTCCCGAGCCTGGTTAGGCAAGAGGACTCAGCCTCCACCTCTCTTCCCAGCAGTTCTCTCCCCACCTGTGATCAGGCTGATTTGGAGGCTATTTTGCTTCTCTTGTGGCAGATCCGTCCCTCCATCCCCCTGTGCTGAGAGGGGCATCAGGAGGCACGGCCAGGAGAGACCGAGGGTCGGTGCAGCTCGCAGCCAGGGCTAACATCCAGCCCTTCCAGAGCATTCCAGCACAAAGGCCTGGCTGTGAGCGACCCGAGGGCTGGAATGAAGTGCTCTGTGGCCACCTGAGAGCAGAAGCAGCCTTGTGCTCTGTGTGGCTCCAGGCAGCGAGGCTGCAGCAGTGCAGGGTCTGTAGCTGTGTCACGTGGGTACAGGGATTTCACCTGGGGTCTGCTCTCTGCTCTGAGGTTCTCACATGTAGCAAAACCAGGTTTCATTTCTTATTCCCTGGCAGGACACCCTCTGGACCAAGGGAAATGCTGCTTGAGCAGCTTTCCACTGACCATTTTCACAGCCCAAGGGCACAGTTTGGGGGCAGAGTTCTGGCTGTGGGCTCAGGGTCTGATGCTGATGGGTACAAGAGGCTGGTGTGACTCAAGAGCAGAGGGCTGTAATTAGAGGTTGTTGTGCTGAGTATCCTGGCAAAGCCAAGGGATACAAATGATCCCTGATGGGCAGGAGTCACAGACTCAGGGGAGAGTTTAATAGGAGAAGTAGGGGAGGAGAAAGGTCAGAGTTTCCGTCACTTTCTTTTCCTGATTTCTTGCAGAGCAGCTTGACACGGGGTGGTTTTGCTGCCCTGTGTGAGGAACTGTGGCACGCAGGGCAGGAGAGAGCAGCGAGGGAGGGATGAACCCTGCCCTGTCCTTGAGCAGCCCAGCTCGAGCCTGGTGCCAGCTGAGTTATCATTTATGAGTTACCAGTTAGGAGTTATCAGTTCTGTGGAGTCATAACTCACCCCTCACCCAAACCCACGGCCCTGATGGAGGTTCCCCTCGCCTTGAAACCTCTCCTAGAAATAACACCCTACAAAGCCTGCAGTCAGGAGGACACTTTTCACTGGAGAATCACCTGCATCAGGCTCTGGCTACAATTTTTTTAGGAAGAGGCATCCAAGGGGCTTTACTCTGACTTTTCTCGGGCTGCACAACCAGCAGAGACCCCTTGGAGGCGAGCCCAGAGTCTTGTTGCCACCAGTGCTGATGGCCTTCCCAACCTGGGGGTGCCAAAACTAGAGGAAATGTTAAGGATGGATAATCCAGGTCGGTTTAGGGGCTGTAAGAACACACAAGAAGATCTCCCCCATTCTGGAGGGGTTGTATTTCCTTTTTCTTGCCTGTCTCCTCACTTAGCCAAGGCAATGTGAGCAGCAATGTTGTTTTAAGGGCTGAAACGGGAGGCAGCAGCGGATTTGGTGGTGCTCAACTGCACAAGCTGCTCACTCCTGGGCCTCTTTGGGCTCTTCCCCTGGTCAGCTGCACCAGCAGAGTGTCTGGGGTCCATGCTGGAGGAAGGGACATCTCTGGATACGGGGCAGAACCAGGGCTGTGCCCATTTATGGCCGCTGAGGATCAGGGATGTGTTGCATAGCAGCATCCCTGCCATGCTGTAATTCATATCAGCTGCCAGTTTCCATTGGATACAGGACCCCTCTTGGCTCTGCTAGGCTCGGTGGAGTGCTGGGTATTTTACTGGGGAATGGTGAGTTTATTTTCGAGTGCAAGGTGCTGAGGGGATCCAGTCATGGATCTCTTTACTCCAGTTCAGCCCCCCAAAATCTGGGTGCTGCCGTGGGAGCAGGAGAGGCCAGGAGCTCTCTGTGTGTGAGTTTTATGGAGAGACTTTTCCCAGTGATGGGGCTGAGCTTTGCCAAATTTACCTCGTGCTCGGGTTCAGGGAGAACCCAGGGAAAGTGGAGGAGGGCTTGTTGGGATCTCCTCGCACAGGGAGTGATTACAGTGCTCTGATCTTTCCAGGAGGCTTGCTTGGGGATTTGCTGGCTGCTGTGATGCCTGATGGGTGTGCTCTGTATCCCTTTGACAGGAGCTGGATGGGATCCTTTGGAGGATGGCAGCAGTCCTGGGGAGGGGTGGGAGGGAGGGAGAAAGAGCAGAGCTTTAAAAGGGGGAATGTTCTCTGTGCCCAAGGAGGGAATGAGGAGCAGGACTGAGGGAAAGGAAGGCTGCAGTGGTTGAAGGGAAAGGCAGTGCCCTGGAAGCTCTTATTTGGGGTTCTCCAGGACAGCCAGGCTGGGAGCTCTCACATCGTGTCACCTGCAGCCTCATTCAGCCTGTGATCAGTCAGCTCTTGACAAGATTTCCTGGATGTCCACCCAAAAACCAGCTCACGTGTGCCCACTCCAGCACTGACCAACTGGAGCACAACGAAGGATCAGGAAGGAAAACTGGCCTGGCAGTCCTGCCCATGTTGATCCGTGGATTCCCAGCTCCAGAGCTCAGGTGGCCTCAGCAGGGCTGGGACACTCTCCTGGGACATCATCCCAGACAGCAAGCAAGCAGGGACAGGGCAGGAGTCACCCCTCAGGATTCCAAGGATTTGCATTTGCTGCTGATTCAGTTCAGAGCTGGAGTAGCAATTTGCCAGTGAAAGAACCTTTATCCCCTGACTCCCCCAGTCCTTCTGGGAATTTGATTTCTCAGCTCACAACAGAATGATGGTGGTAGCAGTGAATTCTCTGGGGCTAATATTGCCAGCTAGCACACTATAGAAAGAAAATTCTTTATTTGTTGGCGTGGCAGGAACAGACTTTGGAAAATGTACCCTGATTTTTAAATACCCATTTCGCCTGTGGTGTAAATACTAAAATGTGTTTTTTCTCTCCCCCCCCTCTCTCTTGGAGTTTAAAAATATCGCCAGCCTGGGGAGGTGCATCTTTCACTGAGATTTATAACGGCTGCTCTCAAGTGATCTGGAAAATGAGCCTCCCTCTGCCCCATCCAGCCTGGCACCTTCCAAGAATTTATTTCCTGCATTTGCGCAAGCCTAAGAATACTTAGAGGCTGCATCTCCACCCAAGCACTCTAATTATTTAAGTTTTGTTTATGGCCACTCTCAGGGGAGCTGGGTACGTCCAGGCTGCTGATCCCTCCCTCCTCTGGGTAATTCAGCCCTGCATTACTGCTGTTTAATAATGACCAACAAATCACGGATGCTGCACCATTTGCCCAGGATGGATCACCCTGGCTCTGTAAATTGGCCAAGCCCTCAGAGCAGGGGGAGCGAGGCGTGCACGGGCTCCTGGGTGAGCCCGGAGCTTTGGCTCTGCGTCCAGCTCAGTGCCCCGTGCCCGTGCCAAGCTGCCTCGTGCCTTAGCCAGTGATCCCCTGCTCACTCCTGGCTCTGGCAGCCGGTGGGAACCTGTGGCTGAGGCGAGGCAGGAGCCTGGGATGGCAGGAGGTAGTGAGGAAGAGGAGGGAGGCTCCTTCCTGCGCTCTGCCCAGCTCCACAACCAACCTGTGGCTGCCTCTGGTCACACGCTGGTGCTGCACCCCCTGCCCACATCCCCATCCCTTCCTCCCTGCTCTGCCCAGCCCCCTGGGGGGTTCAGGCCACCTCTCCCCTTATCCTGCTCATCCAAAAGCTGGAGTGTCAGCAGTGAGGGGTTCTTTTCCCAGCTCCCCAGCCCCAGTGAGATCTGAAGGAATCTGTAGTCTCGTGGCTGCCTCTGCTCCTGTCACGCTCGGTGAGAAAGAGAGAGAGATTTTGATTACGTTATGACAAGCGACACAGAGATGGAGTGAAAGCTGCAGTCTGCCTATTGTAATTCCAATTAGCAGGGGTAGCGTGGCCAGAGCCTGACAGCTGTATTGATCCCAGCTTTGGATGGGGACAACCTTTCCAGGAGTCCCTGGGGCACGGGGCCGAGCACAGGGACAGCTGTGGGGCAGGGAGGGGAAGAAAAGCCTGTTTGTAGTGGGGCACTTGAGCAGGCAACTGCATTTCACCTTCCAAAATGCCAGCCTGGTACTTAAGCTCTCTTCTGGATTTACCTCAAAATCTGTGCTGCAAAACCCCCCTGGGGTTTCTCTCTACCTGCAGGATGAAGCAGGCTTCTCCTTGGTGTGCACATGGAGTGAGTTTATCAAGACTCAGGTTCTTCCCTAGACAGAATGTACCCAAGTTAAATAAATCAGCATCCGGGGAACAAAAGCCCAGGGCTGCAAGGGAAGGGGGAGTTTCCCTCTCCCACTTGAAGGCATCTCCCCAAGGTCAGAGCTGAGGCAGGCTGGCAGGGCTGTGGGCAGGCTGTTTGTGCAGATGCTGTCTCAGCTGAACCCTCTCTGTGGTGAAGGGGAGGACTCCAATTTGCAGTTTTGCTGCTATTGATCTGAGACCTTTCACTGCCTCTAAACTCACTTTGGAAATAAAAGGCTCAAATCATTCTCCTTAAGTACATATATTTTTTTGTATTCTTGACATTTCAAATGCTGCCATGCCCGTGGAGTACCTTACAGTACCTCACTGGAAATGGGAATATCTGCTGCCTCACACCGACTCCTACCAGGCATGAATCAGCTTTTACTTACAGGGAAAGAATGGCCTGGAGGTGATGGCAAAGGCAGGCTGAGCTCAGAAGGGCTGGCAGCATTTCCTGGCTTTGCCACAAGCTCCCTGGAATATCCTTGGCCAGCTCACTTCACCTCTGTGTGCCTTTCCTTGTCAGGAGCTGCTGGGAGCTGTCCCTCTCTGCCCTGCTCACACTGCCCCGTGTCTGCAGGCTGCCTTGCACACCTGATCCTCCCTGCTCCAAGCAGGAGACATTTGCAGAGCACAGGGAAAGGTGACTCCCCATTATTTGGTCATTTTTTCACGGCAGCCAGAAGCAGGCAGCTCCTTGCCCAGGGAGTTTAGAAGGCAGGAAATGCTTTTGCACGGATCCACGTACAAATATTCTGTCAGTGCAAACACTGGGCTCAGTTTCTGGCTGCTCTGGGTGTGGGATGTGGGGTTGACATCATGGAATTGGGTGAACATGGCCCATTGGCCTCCCTCCCTGCTTGAATTCAAAGGTCTCTTGATTTCTTGCTCAGCTGGTTTTGCGTTCAGGTCACCTCTGGTTTCCAGAAGAGGGGTTGCAGGAGGGTGAGAGGTGTGGGCTGGACATCTCTGCACTTCCCTGCTCCTTCCCACCCACACCCTGGCTCTTTGCTGGACAATGCACCAGGAATGACTGGCAGGTGTTCACATCGTCCCTGTCCTTGGCTCTGCCATGGGTGCTGAGGCAGGAAGGATGTCCAACCACCACAGCAGTGGGAGTCTCCAGACAGCTGCAGCGAGTTTTGCTTTTCCCCAGAACTCCCTACCCGGCTGTGAGCAGGACTCCTGACACTTGGGTTGCCCCGTGGTAGGACGCAGGTAACAGAAACACCCTTTGCTGCATGAGCAAGCACTTCCAAAACTCTGTGGTCTTTCCACCAGGTAGGGATGGATCCCAGGCCCACTGAGCCACCCAGTTTGTCCCAGTGTGAGCCTCACATGGCACCAGTTGTGGCTGCCTCAGCCAGCAGATGGGTTTAAACAAGTGCCTCTGTGCTAGAAAAGCTCTCGGGTCTCTCTCCTGGGCAGAAAAGGATTTCAGCCATATGCAGGAGTCTATGGCATTCCAAGGCTGGGAGAAACTTCCCTGGGAAGAACCACAAAGAGCCACTTCATTCTGTGGCCAACGGAGCTGCAGGATTCGTTGGAGGAAGGAAGGGAGGTTCACATCCAAGCTCAGTGGAGGCAGGGAAACAACAGAGTCAGCAGCTGCCTGCTGCCTGCCCACGGAGTCTGTCTGCATCCTCCTCCTCCTCCTCACCCTGCAGCCCCAGTGCACCCCAGCACCCCGGGCTGGGAGTGTTCCAGACTGGGGGAGTTATTACAAAATCCTAGTCAGGACACAGAGAGAGAGTGATGGAGGGTTTAAAGTTCGATAATTGTTAATTATTACCCAAGCTTCCCAGGAGACTTTCTGGGAAAAAGACGTGGCTCTCTTTTGCAAAGGTGTTTCGTGGAACATTAGTCTCTGTCCTGGCTACACTAAACCCTTTCAATCTGCTTCTTTCTGCCTCCTGTGGGATTAATAAAGTGCTGCTGGAGAGCTTCTTATCTCAGAGCTGAATAATGTTTGCAGTGCAGGGAGGGGAGGCAGCTTTGATCCGGGAAAGGGAGCAGGGGGAAGGAAAGAGGTGGGCTCGTGGGGCAGGGGGAGGGTGTGGGGCAGGCTGGGCACGGCCGCTCCTGCTCCCAACCCGTTCTGCAGAGAAAAGCCCTGGCATTCCAGACACCAGCAGGAAAAAAAATATCTGGGAACCCCCTGTGAAGGAGAGGAAGCCCCAAAAAGGGGTGCTGGTGCTGCCATCCACCCCGGGAGGCTTTGCTGCCCTTCCCAAGCTGGCAGCGGAGCGCTCTCCGGGCGGGAGCCCGCGGGCCAAGGGCCACACCTGAGAGGCAGGACGAGCTCCTGAGCTTCCCACGGGTGTGGGCTGGGAGCCGGTTGGGCCGGGCTGGGCCCCCAGGCCAGCACCCAGCACCCCTGACAGCGTGCCAGGGCCGCGGGGAGGGAGCAGCCCGGCCAGGAAGGGAAGGGAAGGGAAGGCAGGAGGGGTTTGGCTCCCCGCTCCCTGCAGCCTCCCAGCGCCATCATCTCCCACCCTGCTTCCCCTCCTCAGCCTCCTCTGGCTCCTGAGCCCTGAGGAATGCTGCTTGCCAGTCCCAGACTCTCCTGGGGCTCCATGGGCAAGGAAAGCAGCTGTCTGGCCCCTGTGGGAACAGGGACAGGGCTGCAGAACTCAGCCACGATCCTCAGGGATTTGTATGGAGCGAAGGACGTTGGGATAATGGTGGTAACAGCTCCAGAAGTGGCTCTGGAGAGCGAGTGTTGCTTTGGGTTTTTCAGGAGAAAACGGGCTCGAGCAGCTGAGTCAGCCTGTGCTAAAGTTCCTAAAGGAACAGCCATTTCTTTTCATTTTTCCTTTTCTTGCAGCAGAGTTTCTTGATGCCTTGAGCCTGTGTTTCCCCACAGAAAGTCCTTCAACTGTGCAGGCCCAGGCAGCTTTGGAGGCTTTGAAGTGTAGCTTCACACTTGCTGTTTTCCCCCAAAAAAGGAACCAGTTCTGGGGCTGAGCACAACAAGCTGCATCAGGTTTGCAGCTCTGTCTGCAAACAGGGTGAGGAAAGAGGAGGTGAAAGATGAGGTGACAGATGAGGTGAAAGAACACCCTCTTCTCTCTGGGCGCCCAGGACAGGCCTGGCTGCTCCTCTCAGACACTCCAGAGGAGCTGTGGGATCTCCAGGAGGGCTCAGCTGTTGTTTGCCTGCTCCAAAGCCCCACACCACGGCCCCACGTGGATGGTTAATCCACAGGGAGATTAGTGGCTGAGTTTTATCTTCACCCACCCCGCTCCTCATCCCAGTCTGCTCCTGAATCCGTCTGGGAAAGCCGGCGAGGCTGGGACAGCTGAGCCCTGTGCCCGCTCTCTCCGGGGATGGGAATTCTGTCCCCTGTGCCCATCCCGTTGTGCAATGCCCTGGTTCAGGGCTGAGGTTTGCTGGAGGCGGGCAGGGAGATGCTCCAGATGTCTGGGAAAATGTGGATTTTCCCACAGCCAGGTGCATCTCAGACGGTTCAGGCCCCTGGGGAGGGGAGCATCCCTGTCCCTTCTTCCTGCAAAGCCGCCCCGAGGTGCCACCAAGGCCTCGCCACGGCGGGAGGATGAGGGAAGGGGTGCCGGGGGTGACCTCCCTGTCCCCAAGGCGTGTGGCCCTGAGCATTCGCCTCGAAGGGGGATTTGCCTGCCAGACCCATCTGTTCCTTCGGCCCGTTGCCATGGCGACGGGGTGGCTTGAGACGGGCCGGGGACGCCGGGAAAAAGAATCCAGGCAGGAAAAATATTCCTTTTTTTTTTTAATCCTGAGCGGAAATGAAGGGGAGAGGGAGGGGATCCTTCTGGCTCCTCCCTGTGTACCCCTCTTAGGGCTCTGCTGTCCCCAGGCTCCTCCTGCTCTCTGCCTTTCCCTTCCCCTCCAGGCTGGGTGTCCCATCCAGGTGTGTGGCAGCAGCCAGGTGAGGGTTGGAGCTGTGCAGGTGAGGGTTGGGGCTGTGCAGGTGAGCTCTGGATCTGTTCAGATGAGGTCTGGGAGCTCTCCTGCCCCCCTGGCATGGCCACAAGCAGTGAGGATGCTCTGACAGGGGGCTCTGCCTCTCCCCCAGCCCTGGAGCCATTCCCATGGAATTTCAGACTGGTTTGGGTTGGAAGGACCTTAAAGATCATCTCTGCCCAGCCCAGATCCCCTCACCTTGCCCAGGTGTGTGCCCAAGAGGAGCCTGGCAGCTTGGTTTTAATGCAAGGAGTCACTTGTCAGAGCGAGTTACTCCCAGTCTTTCCAGTAAAAAAAGCCTGGAACAGAGTGAAAATGGTGCCCTGCTCTTTGTGTGCGTATGGCTCTGCCTGCCTGGGTGTATCTCAAGTGGAAATGGCCTGGAAAAAAAAGCAAACGAAAGAGGAAACAATAAATAAATATCTGCTTGTTGACAGTGAGATCTGGGCTAATGTTTGACAGACGAAAGTGAGGCGAACGCGAAGTGGCAGATTGACAGAAAGACAGACATGTTTTTGTGCTAGTTTAGCATCCTGATAGAAACAGAAGATAATTCAGGTTTGCAGGGGACCTTGAGGGGTCACCTACCTGCCTGCTGAGGCGGATGGGTGTGCTAAACACCCACGGGCAAGAGCTCGACACCCCTGGTCCCCCTACCCCTGGCACCAGAAGGCTGCTCTGAGTGGCAGGGCTGGCAGGAGCTGGTTCCAAACTGGTGGTACTGGGGCTGGGAGCAGCGTGAGCCTGGGAGAGGCAGGGGGGCAACAGGAGCAGGCTGGGGGAAGCTCCGTGGTTTAGTGCTAAGGGGGTGTTTGGGCAAAGATTGGACTCGATGATCTTGGAGGGCTTTTCCAACCCTAATGATCCTGTGATCCTGAACCCAGGGCCCCTTTTGGGTGGGACACTTGCTGCAGAGGCAGTCTGGGGGTTTTGATGACGAGGCTTTTTGTTTGTTCCTCCTAAATCCGGGGAAGCGGGATCGATGGGGTGAGCTCTCCCTGTGCACTTTTGTGGTGGAGTCTGGCTGTGCTGGCTGCAGTCCCAGCTGGAGATTTTCCCAACTCTGGCTTTCCCCCTGCCCTGGACACGTCCCTGGACACGTCTGCTCCCGGGGCAGGAGGCAATGAGAGGCCTTTCAGGTTGGATAGTGCTTGGAGCAACCTGGAAATTGTCCCTGTCCATGGCAGGGGAGTGGGAAGTTGATCTTTAAGTTCCCTTCCAACCCATTCCATGATTTTAGGCTTTGGGGCCAGGGTCAAGTGTTGAAGACAAGCTTTGTTTTCACAGCATCAGACCTGAGGCTTGTGCTGGGAGCTGAGCTGAGGAACCAGGTGCTCACACGGCCCTCGTGAGTGCAGAGCTGGCTTAAAGTCACCTTTGTGTTCCCCTTTATCCCAGATCTGAGTGCAGCAGGGCTGAATGTCACCTGTTCCCTTGTGAGCAGCGATTTACAAGCGCTCATCCTGCTCCTGTTTGCAGAGCAAATGCCCTTTTCCTGTTGGCTCTGCCCTCCCTGCAGTGGGGAATCAGCAGATTCTGGGCTTGAAGCTTCTCCCAGATTTATGAGCTTGCTCTTCACCTTGAGAGTAAGGCTCCCTTGCCCTGAGAAAGCTTTGAAACCCAAAACACCAATTGCTGACTTCAGCAAACACCATTGATCCTCCTGCAAATAAAAGTTCTTTCTTTTTCCTCTTTAGGACACGGCTTGTGGGGATTTTGTTGTTGTCCTCTTTGTGTTTCTCTTTTTCCTCTGGAGACATGAGTCCCAAATGGTTCTGAGCAAAATCAATGTGATCTGAAAAGAACTCATCGATAGTCCTTCTGGGGGATATTTCCTACCAGCCAGACACCAACAAAAACCCCACAAAAACCCCTCCTCTCATCTTCCTCTCCCCTTGAAAAGCAAGGTTCTTTAATTGGCTTTTAATCCTGGGAAGGGCAGAGCTGTTTGAGTGGAATTGGTAATAGGGGATAATATCTTGCCCTGAGTGATGGGTTATTTGATCCTGTGCGTCAGAAACCTGAGCCCGTGCTGGGGAAATCAGGTGGGGAGGGGGATCCCAGCCTGGCTCAGCACCCAAACACAGGCACAGCTGCTTTTTGATTTCCAGTAATGATCAGGAGTAGGATGGGAACAATCCCCTTTTGTCCTGGTGCTCCAGGGGATGGAGTGATACCGGGGAAAAGCCTTGATGGATCTATGGGGTGTACAAAGGGGGGGTCACACCGGGCGGTCTGGGCATGGGGACGTTGTTTTGACCTTGGTTCCAGTGGTGTCCCACACCTGGCCCTGGCTGGGACTGCACAGGGACAAACACTGACCCCCGTGGCTGCTGGTGGGCTCAGTGCCTCCTGCACACCCTCTCCTCGTCTCTGTGTCCCTAAATGTCACTGCCAGGCCTCTGCCAGCCCCAAACTGGGCTTGGAAACGGGGATGAAAGGCTGATCAATCCAGCCAGTCACCAGTTCACCCTCACCGAGCTCTTCAGGCATCACAGGGGTTTTGCAGTGAGATCCAAAGTGAGCACCATTGACATCACCAGCACATGGAGCACTCCAGAAACGGGTGCTGGGAGGCATCTGGAGCTGGGAGAGCTCCAACAGCACCAGGTCCCCGAGCTCTGAGCCCAGTGAAACGTGCTTGAAATGCCCCCTGGCTCCGAGCTGAGTCAAGCACACAGGGGAAACTTGTTGATGTGGATGACACCATTCGTTCCTGGCTGGTTTTTGTTTGTTTTGTTCTGTGTTTCTTGCTGCAGCTGCCTTTGGAGCAATAAATAGCTGTGCAGCTTGCTTGTGGTCTGTGCGAAGTTGTTAATATTTAATCAGAGGTCTGAAGCTGGATTTGTTTGGTTGGCAAAAGATAAAAATGGCTTTTTTGGGGTTTAGAGACAGGGACAGACCTTCAAAAAAAAGCTCAGGGTCAGCTTTTAATTAATCAATTATTTTAAGATTGGAGCACACTGGTCAGTGACAGATTTTCTGAACACCTCAGCTCCCAGCAAAGGTAATACATGCCAAAGCACCTGAACTGACTGGCACTCAGCATGCTCCTGGTGTGAAATATTATTTACAGAGGAAGCCCTGCTGACATGTGCCAGCAAAGTGTTACTTGCATCCACTCCCCCTCCTCCTGCTCCTTCTTGGGGTTTGGATTCTGCTCTCCAAGGAACACAAGGAGAGAAGGATATCCTTCCTACACCAGGATCTAGCTTCCCTCTGGCTTTGTTGGGATTAGGGATCCAGACCCTGGACAACTGCTGCTGTAGAAACCCCGATGCAAACTCCTGAGGGAGGAAAGTTGAGCTTTTATTCCCCCATTAGCAATTCTTGCCACGTACAGAAAGTTCTCCAGCAGGCACCTGCAGCTGGACTTCATGGCCAGGCTACCTGCAGAAAACACTGGCACACACCCCTAGGAACTGGCTGTTCCCCTCTTAGCAGGGAGTGAATGCTGAGTGTCCTCAGAGCCAGCCAGACCCCCCAGCTCCATCCCTGCCTGAGGGATCCTGTCCCAGCTCCTGGGCTGCAGCCCACGTGCTCCCATTTGCAGCATTTCCATGTTGGCTCTGGCTTGGTGCAGGGATCTGGCAATCCCCAGGGTTCTCCAGAGCATTCTGTACTGCCAGGTCTGTGGATTATTGTCTCTTGGGACTGAGCAGTGGGATGGCCACGACTTGGCCAGCTGGTGTTTGCCTTGTGGAGGAGGGCCTGGCTTATTTGTGAGCAGCACCAAGCTTGTCAGCTTTGGCGCCTGATCCCAACATCCTGCCTGCTAAATCCCAGCCTTGGGATGAACTCCTGGAGTCCAGCTGTCCACTCCAGGGGCCAGAGCCTTGCCAGGGCTTGTTTCTGAGGTGCTGGCTTTGGTCAGTTGTGCACAGGATAACTGTGCTGACCCTGTTGATTGAAGCACCCCCTGCCTGGGGGACAGGCTCACCTTGCACTGCACATTGTCACCGTGCTGGTGACACTCGGTGCAGGATCCAGGGAGGGATAATAATCCAGAGACCTGGCACTGCAGGATGGAGATGTGAAGGATACAGGGTGGGGATGCAGGTTTTGAAGGATGAGGATGGAAGGGATGCGAGATGGGGTGGAAGGGTGGGGATTTGAGGGCTGCAGGATGAGGATATGAGGAACGAAGGATGGGGATGCGAGGAATGCAGGATGGGGATGCAGATTTTGCAAAATGGGGATATGAGAGATGCAGGATGGGGTGTTAGGGGTGCAGGATGGGGATATAGGAGGGTATAGGATGGGGATGTGAGTGGTACAGGATGGGGACATGAGGAATGCAGGATGGGGAGGGTGGGGATGCAGGATTGGGTTGCAGTTTGGGGATACAGGGGTTGCAGGATGGGGATGTGAGAGGTGCAGGATGGGGACACGAGGGATGCAGGATGAGAATGCAGGGGTTTCAGGATGGAATGCGAGGGTTTCAGAGTGAGGGTTGCAAGGATGGGGATTCGGAGGTTTCAGGATGGGGTTAATGCTCTGCACCAAGGCATCCTTTGTTCTGGGCAGGCTGCTGAGGTTTGGAAATGGAGCGCTGAGGAGCGAACACCGCAAAATAGAAACGTCCGCACTTTCTGCTGCTGATTTTCAGTTTCAACAGCTGCTCCATTTGGAAAGGATGAAAATGCACTCCGGCTTAGTAGGAGTCAATTAAAAATAAACCGAGGGAGAGGATTGGTGTTGGAGCCCAGCGACGCTCATCGGACATAAAAGTTGCATCCTCTCAAGCCTGGATTTTCGCTCCAATTTGCCACGGGCGGCAGGATGGAACCGGGAGCGCTCATTAGCATGGAAATGCTGTTGGTTGCGCTGAATTCCCGGCCCCGGCGCTTTGTTCCGGCTCACGGCGGAGCGGGGATGAGCCGCCCCCGGCCCCGCTGACCCCCCCTTTGTGCGGGGCGCTGGGGAGGGGACAGCGCTGTCCCCCCGCGGGGTGACACTGCTGCCTGGCTGCCCGGGCGGATTAGGCAGCAGCCAGCGGACATCTGCAGGGAGGGGGCAGGGAGCCGCTGCTGCCTTTTGTTCTGGCTTTTTTTTACCTCCTGTGCCCGGAATGTGGCCATGGGTTGCCGCGATCCTTGGGGGATTTGCTTTCTGCCTCCCCAAAATAGCAAGGAAAAGCACTGGCCTAGCCCTGCACCTGCACAGGTGAGCGTGCTGCTGTCTGGGATGCACAGGAGAGAAATGCTTTGAGCAGGAGAGATGGATTCCATTGGCTTCTCTAATGTCTCTGCTCCTATTCCTGCTCTGCCCACCTATTTTTTGGCAAGAAGCCTCTCATCCTCCTGCCTGTGCGCTTGCCAGCAAGAAATTGCAAGCAAGGCAGGGAATCCAGGGTCATCCAGGGATGTACGACTGGGAAAGGAATGGAAAAGACCTGATGGCCCACAGTAGGATCCTAATTTTCCTCCCCTTCCTATTACTTCTACATGGATGCTCCACTTGAGCTCTGCTGAGCTGGGGAACAGGGGCAGGTCCTTGCAGTGCCTCCTCCCCTGCAACAAACCCGGCTGGGTTTCCACTGCCTCTGCCTCAGACTGGTCCAGGAGGGCAGGAGGGGGTGGGACCAAGCATCATTTTACCAAGGCTGGTCTGATCATTGGGCCAAAATGCATCATCTTTAAGTGATGAGTCCGAAATCTGATCCGCAGCCGGTGTCACTTTTCTCAGAGGGGGAATTTGCAAAGGGACAAGGGGAAAGACAAGTTCTGCTCAGAAATTTGGGCAAGAAGCAGTGGTGCTGAGGAGGAGGAGGCAGGCTCAGCTGCTGTTCCCCTGGTGGCTCTCCTGGTTAAGGAGAGCAGCACTTCAGAAGTCATTTCTGAAGAGAAAAGGCTCTCCTGAGATTGGTTCTCCAGCTCCGCAGCTCCTTGAGAAAACAGAGGCTGAGGTCTCCTTACAAGAGATTTTAGCAGTGGTTGGGGAAGTCTCTGGATGAGCAGAGCTCTCCCTCTTGTCCAGGTCAGTGAGAAAAGCTCCATTTCACTGACAGAGCTCCCTGCAAGACCCTGCTTTGAAACAAAAGGGGAAAACAGAGCAAATCATCCAGACTCCCTCATGTCCAAGGAAAAAAATAGGCACTTCCAGATTTATCCAGCCCAAGGTAGATTTCTTATGCAGAGTGCCTGAATTAGGAATTTCTCTTCACTGACTTTGCAGTGAGTGCAGACAGAGCCAAGTTGAAGATGTCTGCACTGTGAGCTGGGTTTTTCCATCAAGGGGGGCTGCTCGTTGTGCAGGCAGAGTTTCTTCTCCTCCTCTCACCTTTCTGCAACTTTAGGAGCTGTTTCAGTGGCTTGGAGATGCTTGGGAAGCTCTTGGAGCCTCCTTCTCCCCTTTCCTGCTTCTCTTCTGCCTTCCCATATTTTTCTATGGTGTGTTTGCATGACGGGAAGAGGAAACGCAAGGATTGGAAATTAAATCTGGAGAGTAAACAGGAGATTTATTAATTTATTAATCTGACAGAAGTAATTACTGTCTCTCCAAGATTCATCTCCTTGCCTGGGTTCCCACATGGTCCCAGGAGCCACAGAACTGTGGCAGCAAGGCTGGGAAGAGCTTCCTGAGGGGAATGGACAGCAGAACACAGCCAGGCTGGACAGGGCACAAGGGCATCCCAGCCTCCCAAAGCTGGGCATGAGACAGGGCAGGGATGACTGGGCTGAAGCTGAACCATCATCTCCTGTGCCCACTGCAGGTAACCCCCAGCCCAGAGCTTCCCCTGGGACAGCTGTGGTGTTGCAGGGGACAATCCAAGCCAAAGGACCTGGCTGGGAGCTGCTGTCTGCACTGCAGGAGTTGCTCTCCATGGGTGGACTCTGAGAGAGGAATTCTGGCAGCAGCTTCTGGAGTTCTTTGAGCTGCTGTGAGTCCTTGCACTCTTCTTGCACTCCTGCTCCTGTTAATGTGTCATATAACACAAGTATGGGCAGAATCCTGCAGTCCTGAGAGATGCCAAAACATGCTGATGAATCCCCTGGCTCCAGCTCCTGGCATTATCAATTAAAAAGCCATTTGTCCTCAGTGTGTGCATTGAAAAGCTCTCAGCTCATTTTATTCTTCATCACCCTCAGTGTGGGAAGGCCTGGGACTCCATTTAAAATCTATTTGAGCAGTGGTTCAGAGGTTTCTCAGTGACTGGGCGAGGTTTCATAGGCTGTGCATTCAGCCAGTGACTTCTCTCCTCCCTCAAGATCCTTTGCTCTGTTTCCACCTCTGTAAAAAAACAAAGGCAGTGGATCCAGAGGAGTTTTCAAACAGTCTCTGTGCATGCTCCAGCCTGATCCTTCCTCATCTGGCAGAGCCACGCAAGGACAGTGGGGGCTTTTTGCTGTTTTGTGGCTAAAAACTCCTGTTGTGATGCTTCCAGTTACTGGATGCATTCATGTTTGTGACGTGCAGAGCTTTCGAGGCAGGGGTGGCAGGGAAGTGTTTCTGCAGTGTGACAGGGCTAAGTGAGTCCCCCCTGCCCTCGCCTTCCCACAGCCCTGGCTCCCTGTACACTGAATTTCGCTGCTGTGAATTTGTCAGGCTGCTCCTCCTGGCACGGCAGAGCGATGCTGTTGTGTGCAGAGGTGCCAGAAAGGCAGAGCCAGAGGTGGTGAGGAGGGTGGGAGAAAGGGCAAAGACACAGGACGTGTGAATCAGGTGCCTCTGTGCTGTCTCTGAGCCTGCCACTGCCTCTTCCCCTTCCTCCTGGCAAGGCAGAGCTGAGAGGCAGAGCCGGGGCTTTGCTGGCTGCCCTTGACACGCGAGAGGGAAATCACCCTGCCAGCAGCTCCAGCACAGCCTCACAGCCCCCGGGAGAAGGCAGCACAGCCAGGCTGAGCAGCTCCAGGGACAGCTCCAGGCTCCCCTTGGGGCAGCCCTGTGCTCCCCAAAACAGCTGGAGGGGAGCTGGGGCTCTGGTGCAGTGAGCTGGGGCGCAGGGTGAGGTTATCACAGAGGGGGCCCAGCCCCTGCTCCTGCCCTGCCCCTCAGGATGTTCCAGCTCTGTGGTGCTGAAATGGCCCAGCCTCTCCTCCACTGCAGGACACAATGGCCTGGTGACAGTGGGACAGTTTTCAGTGCCTCTGTGGGATCCCAGCTGTGGCTGCTCACCAAGCACGCTGCACAGCAGGCGTGGGGTCACAGAATATCCCGAGCTGAAGGGATCCACAGGAGTTGTGGAGTCCAGCAGCCTGCATCCCCACAGGAGGGTGTGAGCTGTTGGAAGTCGCTCCCTGATGGGATATAACACAACCCCTGCAAGCAGGCAGCAGGATTTGAGCCCCATTGCTGCAGATTTTGGATTTGGACCTCGGGCCTGCCGTTCAGCCCAGGGAAAGTTCTTGGTAGTGGCAGCAGGGAAGAATGGACAGCAGGGAACATGCCTGGAAGGGGCAGCTCCTCCCTGCTGTGGCAAGCCAGGAGCAGCTCCTGCCCTGAAGCACAAGGGCTGGCTGTGTTCTCTTCCAGGTGCTTTTTTGAGGGTCCTGTGGGGCAGAATGGACCCACCAGGGGTCTTTGCCACCCAGGCACTGGCTGGAGATGATGTTGCTGTGCCTCCAGCACAAGTGAGGTCAGGCCGGGGAGCCTCATCCCTGCTCTGCTCCTCCTGCCTGGCCCAGCTGTGTCTCCAGGAAGGTTTCTCATTTCTGGGCTGGGTTTCTCCTTTGGCTGCTTTGTTTACGGGGGAATAAATGACACAATCAGGCGGCCTGATCTGGTGTGCTGGGAGGGAGGAGAGGCTTCATGCAGATCTCCGGGGCTGTTGCAATCAGCTTAGCCATTCCCAGGATCAGGGCCTGTGGAGATCAGCCTTGGGAGGGAGGCTGGACCCTGCTCTTCCAGCATGAGGGTTTTGTGGGAGCAGGACCAAACCCAGCATCTGTAGCCAGGCTTTCCCAATCTCCCAGCCCTTTATTCCCCACTGCAATGCCCCTTTTCAAGGCCCATCCCTGTGGACAGGCCTTCCTGCCCTCCTGTCCCCTCTGTGCTGGCTCGTCCCGTGTCCCCCGTTTTTGGGTGTCACTCCTTCCTCTGCAGCTCCTGGCGCTCTGCCTCTCCCTGTATCTCCCATCCCCTGTTCCCATTTGCTGCGTTGTGCTGTGGCTGGAGGGCACCACCTGACCTGTGCCAGCACCTGGGGCAGCAGCTGCCACAGGAGCCACAGCCGGACGTGGGATGGAGAAGGTGGATGGGGAGGGAGCGTGGGAGAAAGAAGGGCCTGTGCAGGAAATATTCCAACTGGGGAAAATTGGCAGGGTTGCTAATGCTCTAAAGGAGGAGGCAACCCTCTCTCAAGCCCTGGGGCAGATCAGGAGGCAATAAAGGAGAAGAAATCACCAGAAATGAGATCCACCAAGCTGACGGCCCAAGCAAGCTGAAACCTGCCTGGGAAGGCAGCTTGTTCCAGAGTGGGAAGGGGCAGATTCCCAGTCAGGACTGGCTCTGTGCAGTGCCTTTCCCATGGTAACAGAGCCCCAGGTTTCCAGGAAAGACTGGGCTTTCAGTATCTGGAGGGGGAGTCTGCCCCCAGCCCTCAACTCTGACTCCAGGCTGCCCCAAGCTCCAGGAGCTCAGTTTATGGGCAGCTGGAAATGCCAGCCCAGCCCAGACTCCTCTGTGCAAGTCCCAACTCACAGAGCTTATCTGGGCCCAATCTGGAGCCACGCTGGGGCTCATTTACAATGACAGAATAAAAGCAGGCTCATTCCAGCACCACGCCAGGACCTTTCACTCCTGCTCTAGCACAGAGAGCCCGCCAGAATGGGAATGAGAAGGGTGAATCTGCTGTGGCAGCTGCATTTTCCCTTTGGGGAGGACTCGTGCAGTCCCAAATATCACCCCACTACCGGGCTGCACTGCTTCATGTGCAATTTGTGCAACTGTCCTGCATTCAGCCTCACTGGGGCTGGAGGAGGGGAGGGCAGTGCTTTCCCTGGGCTGAGCCGTCCCTTGTCACTGGGGCTGGGAGCCAGGGGACATTCCTCAACAAGCCAGCACAGCCCCCTTCTCACACATCCCCGTGTTCAGGACAGCTCTGATACGTCCCAGGACACAGGGACTGATTCCACCTCCCTGCTGCTTTGCCTGTGACATTTCTCACTAAATCTGCCTTTCTGGGGCAAGTCGGAGCAGGCAGCCCCGTTTCTGGTTGGACAGGCTTTGTTTGTGCTCTGGGAGAAGCGGAGGGGTTGGAGCAGGGATGGGAGGTGCACGGTTTGTGGCCTGGGAGAGAGGGGACGTGCTGGGACTTGCTGCCCATCACTCCCCCTCTCCCCTGTTCCAGCTCAAGGTTTTGAACTTTGGGAATGTCTCCCTGAGAAAAAAGGGGTGTGAAACGGTGCCAGAGGGAAGCAAGGAATGGAAAAGGGGAACAGCAGGAGCAGGTGGTTGTCTCGTGGGAGTCGTCCGAGCACCGAGTGCTGGTCAAGGCTGTCCAGTTTGGGGTCACAGGGAACAACCAACCATCCCCCTGAGCCAACAGTGCAGGCTCTGGAATGAATGGCTCCTGCTGTGAGGAGAAGGAATAGCATTGTTCTCTTTCCCTGCTTCCCTGTCTTCTACTCAGCTCCTTCTCCATTTCAAATGTGCTTTTTTCCCCCAATCCCTCCTCTCCCCAGTGCTCTCCTCTCTCTTCCATCCTTTTGTCTCGCGCTGTGTGAACCCCTCTCCTGCGTGCCTGCAGAATTCCTGTGCCCAGACACAACAGATGCTGAAGGGCAAGACTGGAACTACTCTAGATGCAATCTCCATTTCACTCAAGGATCATTAATTACCTCGATGATTAAATACAATTAAAGATCCGTAAGACCTTTCTAATATCAGGGCCTTTAGCAAGGGCAGCTTTTAGGAACCTGCACCAGCAGTAAAACAAAAGGAGGAGATAGACCAATAAATTGGGGAATCCCAATTAAAATCCGTGCTTAGCTCATTAACCTAATTACACATTGTGTCTTGCTGGCCTCAGCTCGGCTGAGGGGGAGGCGAGGCAGCAGTGGGGGCGGGCTGGGTATCCATGTGCTGATCCTATGGGATTGTTTATGTCAGGTCTCCATTGTCCCTCTGGCTGAGAAAATGGCCTCGGTGGGGGATTCGGGGCCGGGGCTGCGGAAATCCAGGGGGGTTTTGTTCCGAGCCCTGGAAGCGGCCGTGAGCGCTTGGAGCACAGCACGTGTTTCCTCTTCCCTGAGATGTTCCCTGTGCACACACCCTGCTCTCTGCCCTGCCTGTCAGGTGGTTCCTTCCCACACCCAGCTCACCCTCAGCCCTGCGTGGGGAGCGCTGCGGGGAGAAGGACAGTGGGTGAATGGGAGGAAAATGGGTCTGAGGGGGAGAGGGGCTCTCTGGGGAAGGGGAAATGGGTCAGTGCTGAGCACGGGGAATCCCCCAAGCAGGCAGATTCCTTTGCTGAGGCAGAAGAACAGCAGAGCCCCCTGACTTGGGGCTTGCCCTGCAGGGAGCCATCTGCTCTGGTTATCTGCTGTGGCACCAGGAATCCCTGGCCCTTGTCCCCTTCCCCCTTCTCACAGCAGGCTGCACAAAGGCCTCCCCTTCTCCCACCATGAGCTCCAAAATCCTGCACAAAGGCCTCCCCTTCTCCCACCATGAGCTCCAAAATCCTGCACAAAGGCCTCCCCTTCTCCCCCTGTGAGCTCCAAAATCCTGCTCCCAAAGCTGGCACAGGAGCCTGCCTTCCCAGGAGTTATTGGGAAGGGAGTCCTGCTGTCCTGGGCCTGTCTGTCCCACCGAGAGAGGGAACAGGAGCCTTCACAGGCTGGAGCCAGGTGACTCAGGGATTTGTGGCTTTTCCACACGAAAGTCTGCGGGGTGCAGCTGCCTACGTGGCTGCCTTCAAAGGCTTGGGAGGAGGCGGCAGGTCTGGGCACGTCCTGCCCAAAACTGGCCCAATTTGGGAAAGCAAGTCGGAGCTGGAAGAGGTCAGGGTGTGGCTTCCCATGCACCAGGGCAAGGGAAACGGGAGGAATGGGGACCCTGAGTCCCGTGGGACCCAGCTGTGGCTTTCCCAGTACCTGCAGGCATGGGGGAGAAGGGATGGAGGCAGGGAACCAAGAAGGTCTGTGCAGCAGAGCCCCTGGCAGCTGGGAGGGGACAGGATTCCCTGGATCAGCTTGAGCTGCCCTGTAGAGTGCTTGGGAAGGAGGCAGAGGGGAGTTAGGCACGTGCAGGAGTTCTTGACAGCACAGTTGCCACACTCCTGCTGGGAAGGAGCCCTGCCATAGCCTCAGATGCCTTCACACAAAGCCAGGGTGACCCAAATGGCCATCCCTGCTTGGCAAGAGCTGCTGCTCAGCCCTGACTCCCATCTGAGTCCCTTGGGAAAGATCTGTTCCTCCCCTCTGCCCACATAGAAACACACCCCAACACCACTTTCCTTCCCTTGGGTTTGCTGTGGGCATCTGAGGAAGATGCAGGGATACGAGGGGACCACGGGGAACTGCTGGGAGTTGGGAAGGGCTTGGTAGGACGGGGGCAGATAGAGATCTGCCTCTCTGCTGTGTTAGGAATGGAAAAGCAACAACTTCAAACCCTGCTAAGTTCCTTGGATTTCGCAGAGGTGTCATCCAGGTGGGAGGTTTGCAGTTGCACAGCTCTGGGATCACAGGCATTGCCCCAGCCCAAACATGGGTGCAGGGAGGTTATCCCCACTGCCATAAAACTGCAGGGCAGCTCCCACCGAAGAATTTAATCTAGCAGAGGATCAGCAGGAGCCTGGTGAGACATCCCAGCCCCGCTGGGACAGCAGGGCTTGCTTTGCACATTGGCCATTCCTTGGCTGGTGCTCTGCTTGCAGGTAATTAAAATGGCTTAACCCTGCAGCTCCAGCAGCTGCCTGCAGATCGTTTATGGCCAAGGGACCCTGCCCTCACTGTCTGCTCCAGAGAACCCCCCTCTCTGCAAGGCAGGTTTGGAGGATAAAAAGATTTCATTACACAGGCAGAGAGTGAAGGCAGAAACTCAAATGCCTTTTTCTAAAATCAGGGCAATGGAAAGAAAGAAGGCATGGGAGAAGAGAAAATCCTAGGGATGTGAAAGAACAGGGGGTTTGTAGATCCTACAAGGAGAGAATTCTGAGTGTCTCTCTGTTATGCCAAGTGTATCTGGAGTATTCCCAGAGCAAACAGTGCAATTACTTTGGATTCACACTTTGCCACTGAGTTGTCAGGCCCGAGGTTCTGACTCCCAAAGGGCGCTGTGCAGACTTGCAGATGAGTTGTTGTGCTTTCCCAGGGGATGTGGAAGCTCTGAGAGAGGAAAGGCCATGCTGACTTTTCTGAGGACAACTGTAAACTTCCTCTTCCTCTTGGGCTTTGTGTTGCTTCCCTGTCTGAGTCCTTTGCTTGGGGACATCCACAGCAAAACACCCCAGTGCTTGTCTGAGTGTTTGTTGAGCCTGGCTAGCCCACAGGGCTGGGAACAGCCGTGGGGATCACACTGGGCTGCCTCTCAGCTCACCCTGAGAAGAGCCTGTTATTTTCCTTTTCAGGGCTGTTGTTTCTCTCTGATGGGATCTCTCCCGAGGAAGGTGTGTCCCTCCCCTAAAGGAAGGCTCTTCCTTTCCCTTTGGGGCACATCCTTCTCATCCTCTGTGCTCTGTTTGCTCCATCCCTGTGGGTCAGGGCGCAGGATGACCTCAGAGGCAGAAGCCACCTTGGCACACTTGGACTGATCTCCTCTCCCCCTTCTTGATCTGCTGAGAGTTCCCCGTGACTGTCACAGCCCTGGTGGTGTGACAGCATCACAAACAGGAGGTTCCCAAGCCTTTTTGGAAGAAACTTTTGGTTTATTGAACTTCCTCCTCTCAGAGTTTTCACAGACAAGCCAGACACAGTCCCTGAGACCTCCACCCTTCACTGCAGATTGAGCCTTTGAACTCTCTAAGCCCTGCACTAACAGGGGTTAATGACATTTATCTACATACTTATCTGCCTTCTCCACTGCCTCTTGTCACTCTGAAGTTACCTCCAGTAACGGTTTGTGGCACCCAGGTGACATAAACTCTTTTTCCAAGATGGGACAATTACTGTTCAAACAGGTCCAGAATCTCCTTTTAGTTTCTTTTCCCTATCTTCTCTTTTAATTCATTTTCCATTCATTTAATACCCACATGCTTATTTCTAGAAGTCTTCCTCCACTACTATTCTGGTCAGTTTTTTACCAAATTGGAAATGGGACTTTTTGTCCTCTTTCCTCTTGCTGTTAGCTATTTATATCCTCCCATCCATCTCTTTAGGTAGCCAAGCATCCAGCTGTGTTCTCTCTGCCACTCTGGTCCCTAAGCAACAAGTAAAGATGGTTCTGAGCAGTTCTTAGCTCAAGCAGGGGTGACAAACAAGTGACACTCGAGCTGCTGTGCAGCCTGGGAGCAACCCCAGCCCAGCTGCCACGTCCAGAGGTGGTGGAGCACCAAGGGGAGCCACAGCCAGGCCGGCCCCATCCTTCTGTGGAGGAGTTCTTGTCTCCCAGGGATTCTTTCTGCACAGTTCCTCCTCGCCTGGGTGATGGTCCTGGCATGGGAGGTCAAGGCATGGAGTCACGGCGTGCCTTGGGTTGGAAGGGACCTTAAAAACCATTTAGTTCCACACCCTGCCACGGGCAGGGACAGCTTCCCCTAAGTCCCATCCAACCTCGCCCTGGACCCTTCCAGGGATGGAGAGTCCACAGCCTCTCTGGGCAAAGCCCAGCCCATCTCCCCTCCAGGCCTCCCTGCTTCTGCCTCCAGTGTTTTGTCTCCAGAGCCACTTCCCCCATCCTGGGCTCTCCCCTGCTGGAGGACAGAACTGCTCCTGTGGGAAATGTGGTATTTTGGAGCATCCCTCCTCACTCCAGCCCTTGGGGGAGGCAGCAGGCAAGCACCATGCTGTGTTGGGGAAGGTGCTCAGGAGTTTCCAGCTTTTCCAACATAAAAGTTCTGCTAGAAACCTGGAGGACCCTTTCGTTCCTTCATTCTTCCTCCCACCAGGAGAGCTGGCTGACATTTTTGGGGTAAAGTTTGTCTTAAAATACGCACAATGTTCTGGAGGAACTGTGTCCATATTGTCATGTCTGCTAAAAAATGTAATAGTCTGGTTTGTGTTCTCTCTCTCTCTCTCCCTCTTTTTTGCCCCCAAATCTGAAGGGAACAGGAGTTCTCTCAACCAGCCTCCCCTGGAGTTGTTAGAGAGTGGAAAGGCACAAGCAGCAGACGGAGGAGGAGGAGGTGGGCACAGCAGGCAGGTGCAGGGTGGGAGCAAATCCGTCTGTCAGGAAGGAGGAATAGACAGGGAATCCAGAGGGAGAGGTGCTGGAGCAGGGCTGGGGGTCCCACACAGCTTGGAGGGCTGGCCCAAGCCCCCAGAAAACTCCTAACCCAGGGACAGGGTAGGATGAGACCCAGGAGAGGATGAATCCAGATGGATCAGAGCCTGGAGTGGGCTGTGGAATGTGAAGGTGGGGAGAGACTCAGGGAGGTGATTTGTGTTTGGGGGTGAGAGCTGTTGGAAAGGTCAGCTGTGGGGATGACTAACGCAGGACGGGCTGGCAGAGTGGGGATGTTGGGCGTTTCAGAGGGAGTTCTCCTTCTGCTTTGAGGCTGTCATTTGAAAACTTCCACAGAAAGGAAATTTCAAAAGAAAACTTTGGCCTGGCTTCATCTAAAATGTCCCCTTTCCATGGCAACCAAAGCATCCCATCCTGGCTGCACTCCTGGTCGGTGTTCTACCATAATGCCATTTAAAAGAAATTAAAGTCCACAAGGAAAAAACATTTCAAACTTATCAAAAGGGCTTTAGGTTTGTTGTTTTGTTTTTTTTTTTAAATAGATTGAATTGTGCCAAAATCAGCACGTTCCAGTAGATGGTTTTGGCTTGGACTCAGTGACACTTTCCATCAGAAGAATATCCTGTGCTGGAAGATTTTCCATGAGCTCTGGTTATTTTTTCATAGCATGCTTTCCATTTTTGTGGCAGCCCCCAGTTTGAGCTGGAACAAAGCACACAGAAGTCCCCTGAGAGCAGTTGACCTCCTGGTCTTTGGAAGACCAGGAAGACTCCCTGGAGCTCTCCCCAGTGGCACAGGAAAATCCATCTGGCATCCACATCCTTCTGCACGTGGCTTGTTGCTCCCTGAGAAGCAAACAGGGAGCCTGGTGCTGATGTAGTTGAACAAAAGTCAATGAAATCACCATGAAAGTCAATAAAAGCTGTCAATTAAGGCCAACTGAGCTGTTTAACCCTGAGAATCCAGGCCTGGTTTCTCCAGCCCGAGGCTGGGAATGGGGTGTTGGCTCTTGGCTTGCTCCGTCCTGCTGCCTGTTCATGGATCTCCATGGGGAGCTGATTGCTTTTTGCTCCTGCCTTGTCTCTCCCCAAGCAGGACTTGGGGAGCAGTTTTAGGGGAAATGTGTGATTGCAGCCTGCCACAGGGATTCAGGCCTGTCAGAGCTGGTGGGATCCCAGCCTTCCTGCTGGGGCAGATCTGGGCTAGAAGTGAAACACCCTGAGAGGGGCCCCCAAAAGCAGCCCAGTGTGGAGGGTTGTGTTTGAAGGGACACCTATGTCCCTGGGCACTGAGGCACTCAGCACTGGTGTCACTCCACCTCCTGAGGGACATTTGTCATCAAATTCCCCTAAGTGTTGTAGCACAACCCAGCTCCTCCCTGGGGCTACCTGGAAGCACAAAGCCACCTTGTTGGAGAATGGGATAATCAGGCATGGAGAAATCTTTAATTTCTCTTCCTGGAAGTTCACCTGTGTCCTGCATTGCATTACAATCACTAAGGAGATACAACTTTTGAGTCTAAGTCCCCAGTTAACTCAGCAGAAGGAGTAATGCTCCCACTGAGAGGTGTCCAGAGGGAAATGGGAGTCTGTGAACTCCTCTCTGCAGGACAAATCACCTTTTTTCCTGCAGAATTCCCTGCTCCTCCTGCCTTGCCCTCTGCTCTGTCCCTCTGAGCCCTTGCTGTCAGCCCTCACCTTTCTGGACAGGGAAGAGTGGCTGTACCTGTGTTGGTCTCCCAGGAAAGCAAAGCCCAGGACCCCAGAGGATGGGGCAGGGAGCGTGACCCGTGGTGGGAGGTCTCCCTGCTGGGCTCTGACCCTCCCTCCCTGCATTCCTCCCCCCTTGCCATGCTCAGCCTGCCTTCAGTGGGTGGTCTTGTCACTTGTTTACAGTCCTGGCTCTTGCAGGCCCCTCTAAGCCCAGCAGTGATTCCTCAGACAGCCTGGATGGAAGCTGGGACCTTAATGCATGTGAGAGCTGCATCCCCACCCAGCACGGGGGTCACAGAATGGTTTGGGTTTAAAGGACCTCAGAGTTCATCCCATTTCACCCACACTTTTCACTATCCCAGGTTGTTCAGAGCTCCATCCAACCTGGCCTTGGACACTTCCAGGGACGGGGCAGCCACAGCTTCTCTGGGCACCCTGTGCCAGTCTCTCACAGTAGAGAATTTCTTCCTAAAATCTAATCTAACCCCACTCTTTTTCAGTATGTGGAATATTTCAGAAATGTGGGGCTGGCTTTGCTCAGAGGGTGAATGGGACACACACCCCCAGCCTCAAAGTCTCTCCTAATTTCTGGCATGTCCTTAGCACAAAATCTCAGAGATTTGGTTGCAAGCAGTTTGCTCATGGTTGGGAAAAACGTGAGCCACGTTTTGGGAACCTTCAGTGGAGCTCTTGACTGGGCCATGTTTAATAGGCTCTGCCTATTAAATGGATTTTCCACTTCATCTCCCTCGGTTTCCTCAGCCATGGAAATGAGGGTGACTTTGCCATTTGCATGAGTGGTGGGTGGGGCTGTGGGGCCTCCCCACAAATGCCTCCATCCCTGCTTCCTGGGGTGAGAATTGCCACCATCCTCTGCAGATCCCCACCTCTAACCAGGTGAGATTGCCGGTGCTTGCCTGGGTGGCCTTGGGCACATCTCTTTGTCATTCAGCACCTCTGATTTCCCCACTCCTGAAAGCAGGGGTAATAAAGCTTTCCTGCCTCTCAGGGTGCTGGAGGATTAATTAGTTGCTGTTTGAAAAGCCTTTTGAAGATGCAAAGCTTTTTCCATAAATATGCAGAGTGATTCCTGCAGATGGGGCCCAGGTAGGACTGGAGCTGTGTCTGCCTCTGCTCTGTGGAGATCATAAACCCGGGAAGAAGTGAAATTTGTAGAAATTCCTTACACAGGGGCTTGATGATAAGAAAGCTGAGCAGCAGCAGGCTGGAAATCAAGCAGAGCACTGAATTTGGGGTTATTTGTACTCACTGTTCTTTCTGGGCTATTGTTCACAGGCAGGAATCCTTAAACAACCCAGAGAAAGTTGGGAGGTCTGAGCCTTTCCCACTTCCCTGCAGAGATATCTCTAGGGCAAGATAAAAACACGTTAAAAGAGAAATCACAGGCAGGGAGCCAGCCAAGGGTGTCTGTCCATTGCATCTGTTGGTGCCATGTTTGCATTTGTCTTGTTTGCAAAGCTTTTCCCTACTTGTCAGCCACCAGAACATGTATCACATTCTCCTGGTTACAAAAAAAACTTACTTGTTTCTATCTTTCGAAACAAATTACAGAAGAACAGAGCGTGGCATTCCTGCTTGCGAGAGGAGGAAACATTTCTTTTTAACTTCAGGAGATAGTGAGATATCAGCAATATGTTATATCCTGAGAGATAATGGGAGGAAAGCAAAACCACAGGCAGAAAGCTGTGACTGTTAAACATGCATTTCAGCTATAGGAAAGTCAGAGTTTTGATCTTCTCCATGAAAATTACAGGGCTGGCCAGCACCAGCGGGGTTTGGCAGGGATGCGTTTTTCACCACGGTTTGGACAGAAGACCAGCGTTTGGGTCTTTGATAATTTCCTGTGACCGGGCATCTATCCTGATGAAAGAGGCTTGGTTTGAGTGGGGACAGAGGGAATTGGCTGGTGGGGCCAGCCGGAGGAGGCTGCCAGTTATTAACCCTGGCGCTGAAGTCACGCCTGAGTCAGCAGAGTTTCGGCTTTGTCCCGTTCCCATTGTGGAGGCGAGTGAGTCACTCCCTGCTCCAGCCCTGAGAGCTCCCCCATTTCCTGCTCCAGCTCTGAGCCCACAGACCAGCAAGGGAAGGAAGGATCTGATGTTCTCTCCTTTTTCTGTGCCATCAAGTTTATTTTTGTTTTTATTGAATCTCTTCAGTCTCAAGTTCCCTCGTTTCGGAAATGAGGCTCTCCATGGGTTACTATCTTCATCCCCTCTTCACAGCTCCTCATTAAATCCCTCCTCCTTAGCACCTGGAGAGCTCTAATAGAGAGGAGATTTAGCACTGGACCAGAACTCCTTGAACAACATCCAAGGCAACAAGGAAGTCCAAGAAAGAGGCAGAGCAGAGAAAACACTCGTGTGCATTTGGGGACTCAGCCCATCAAGATAAGGGCTCAGGACAGTCTCAGCTTAATTAGCTTGCCTCTTCTCAAAGCTCCAGCTTCTTTCCCTTCCTCCACACTTGATTTTCCAGCTTTTCTTCCCCACCCAACCACCAAATAAGCATTGGCTCTGCTTGTGGTCCCCTTTCTTTTGCTTACAGGTTAGAATTGGTAAGCAAAAAGACCTTGGTTTTTTCCTTGCTGGCAGGCAACGAGATGATTGTGGAGAGAAGAGTCTTGGATTTTTGGTTCTTTGTCTTTGCCTGGCCAGCTGCCTGCTTTTCCTAGTGCAGAATGTCATCCTGGACAAATCTGCTGGTGGAATAGTGGCTGGGGATGAGAAGAGGCAAGCAAGCGGGCTGGGGTGTGGTGCTGGAGACACAAGAAGGGTGGGAAGATTTTTAAGGCTACAATGGAAGGAAGGCAAATCAAAGAAAGGCACAAGCACTGACCGGCTGGAGAGGCAATCCTGGAGACAGGCAGTGGGGAGAGAAGGAGATGTGACATGGAAATTGCGGGAGGAAGGAGATTGGAGTTGTGAAACTGGGTGCTGGACAGGTGGGAGCAAGTGCACAGAGTAGGAAAAGTAGGAAAAGAGCTGAGTTTGTAGCTGGACTGATGTCCAGCCCAAAAGGAGAGGGGAAAATGGGCCAAGTGCCCAGCACTGGGCACGCCAGGCGGGGGCACAGGGCAGCCTGGTGTGTGCTCAGGTGTGTGGGAGCTGGCAGCTGGGTGCCAGGATTAGCTGAGCGCGGCTGGGGCGGGCCGGGCGCTGTGCGGCGCGGACGGGAGCCTTTGTGCTTTGTTGCTGAGCATGGGCTTTGCGAGCTTTATTGCAGGAAGGCCTTTCCCAGTGCTGCGTCAGCTCCTTCTGCAGCAGCCCTGCTCTGCCAGCCTCCCTGCTTTTGCCATGGGGCATGTTCCCCTCCCCGTGACTTGGGGGGTGAAGCAAAGCAGCTGTGAGAAAGCCAGGGAAGGAACGGCAGGGAGTGAGAGCTGGGAGCAGAGGCAGGCTGCTGTTCCCATCCCACTCCTCTGCTTTGCAGCCCTTTCCTGGCTGGATGCAGCTGGGGATGTTTGCAAAGTTGAAAAACTTGTGGTCTAGTCTGGTGGTCATCTCTGTCTCTTCAATCTGTGGCCCATCCCACCCTGGCCTCTGCTTTTCTTTCTTCTCTTTCTACGAGGAGCACTGGGACGAGCATGGCCTTGCTCTTGCTTGGGGCCTGTGTGTGAATCCCAGCAGTGGCTCAGTGACCAGATTTCCCAAAGTGTAACAGGGAATGAGTGGAGCATCGATGGATCAGGCCCTTGGGGAAGAGCTTTCATCCAAGGGGCTCCTGAGGCTGCTTTGTGCTCCATTTATCCAAAGAGGCAATCCTGCATAGGCAGGAGAAGGCTTTATCCCAAAGGCAGCCAGCGATGGCCTGGCTGGAGACCCCGCTCGATACAAGCCATTGACTGGTCCTGGGGTAAAATCATCTCTGCTCTGCTGCCGTGGGCTGGAGCTGGGTCTGAACCAGTGACCTCGAGGAGAGGACCCCGTGTTTCCCATTTGCAAGCCAAAGCCCAGCCCAGTCCTTTCTTGTTTGAGAGGGATTTATTTGGCTGAGGGCCAGGCGGGCCATTGTACAACGCTGCCATTTCCCGACAGCTCCCATAAATCTCTCCCAGCTCCCACTGGGAAGGGGGAGGGGATGCCTGGGCGTGCAGTTTCTCTCTTGGGGTGCCCCCACCCCATCCCAGTGTTATCTCAGGCCTTTCATGTGCAGCCATGTCACCTGGAGCTATAATCTTGCCACATCTCTCTCATCTTCCTTGTAAGGCTCCCCCTCCCCTTGTGTTGGAAACTCAAGTTTTACAATCCCTGTGGTGCTCAAGCTCTGCAGGAGTGAATCAGTGGATGACAGGGAGACCTCCAGTGAAAGTCTGCTGCCACAGGAAGGGCCTGGGGGTGACTCACTGGAGCCCACTGACTCACTGGAGCCTACTCCTTCATTGCACCGGGCTCCCAGCAGGGCAAGGCAGGCCCTGTGCTCTTGGAAGAGCAGCAGAATCTTGATTTAAATGCCTGGCAATCAATGCAAAGCCTCCCTGGCAAGAGCAGAGGTACTAACCCCAACATCTTGGCCAAGCGCCACCTCACACCTTTGCTTCTTGCCACCTGAAATTCCCCTGCTGGTATTTAGGACCTTCTTTCCCGTGTTTCCCACCCTGCCTGACACACCTGGGATGTTCCTCTGGGCTGTTGGAGGCTCTGCCCCACAAGAGTTGCATTTCAGACCTTGTTTTCCTTTGGAGAGATGAGTTCAGAAACACCAGGAGAGAAAATTTTAAGTGCCACCAAGTGGAAAGTTTTGGGCTCCTGTTCCATCCCACTTTTCCATCATGGAAAATTTGCAGTGTCTGTGAGAGATATGGGACCACGGATGGGAAATCCTTGCCCGTGGCCACGGTGCTGTCACAAAATCAGGTGCTTTTTGTGGGAGCTCGTGCAGGCTGAAGTGGGATGCATTGATTTGTCCTTCTGTAAGATCCCAGCTGCTGTGACTAAGACTATCAGGAGTGATCCCTGTGACACCTGCATCAGTCATGATATTGCCACACCAAAGGGTGGCTCATCACACTCCTGCCAAGGGCTGTTTCAGTGCCCTTGGGGGAAGATGAGTATCAGGGAACAGGAGGGAGAGAAATTGGTGAGAGGCTCAGCAGAGGCAAGGTTGTGCAAAGCAGAGTGGAGTTCACATGGCTCTTAACAAAGAGGCATTGAGTGAGGTTGTGACAGAGCTCACCCAGAGCCTGGAGATCATTTCCAGAGCTTTCTATATGGGGGAGCAAGAACCTGATTTGCAAGCGTGGGAGCTTCGCTGGAACAGCACCTCCTGGGCTTCTGGGAGAAGGGGTTTTCAGGTCCAAGAGCCACCACCTGCCACTTCTGCTCTGTCCCCAGTGCCCCAGCACGCAGGGAGTGCACACCTTCCTTCCCAGCCCGTGTGCCTCAGGGCACTCGAGCCGTGCACGGTGCCCCCCAGGCCTCAGTGAATATCTGGGGTTGGGATCGTGGGGAAAGGCATCAACACAAACCACTTCAGAGGCCAAGGTGGAGGAGTAGGATCTCCGAGGTCTGCACTAATGAGGTCTTGGCACCAACATGTCTTTGGCACACGGCTGGGCCCTTTTTGGTCCGTGACAAAAAACAACACCACAAAACTAATGAATAAAATGCAAGTGGGCAAGCTGCAACCTATCCAGCTAATCCTTGCTCGGGTGCTGGCTGCCCCTGGGAGGTGTCAGCATGGATTGGTGGGCACTGGGAGATCTGGGGTGTGAAAATGGCAAATTCATCCCAAGCTTTTTCCCTGCCCTGCCGTCCACGCGGATCGTTCAGCAAAGGAGAAACGCGGCGAATCCCAGCACTTCACACACACACACATCCAGCTGAATATGTTCAAACCTCTCCAGAGGCTGATTAGTGATTTTATTTTCTCCTCCTCTGCTGGCTGTGCGTGCTCATTGCCATCAATTATCTATGCATTTGCCCTGATGAATTATTGAGTGTGTAACGGGGCGAGGGAAGGCCCGCCAGCCCAGCTCAGTCACCTTGCAAACAAGCGCTCCCCAGAGCGTGGCAGCAGCCAAGTTTGCCCTCTGGCTTCTGATTTAGGATGGGAAGCTGATCCAGCAACTTCCCAAACCCCTTTCCTCCATCTGTCCCCCTTCCTCATCACTGCATTGAGGTGTGGGTGCTCCTGGAGCAGAATGGGTGCGTTATTTTCCTGATTTAAGGCTTGGATGAGTGGAACAAAAAGTGTTTTTCCTGTCTTGCAAAAGAGTTGTTCAGTCACCTGGAAAGGAAATGCGATTTCCGCGCTGTGTTTGGGGTTTTTCTGGGTATTTTTTTGTTTGTTTTGTTTTGTTATTTCTTCTGCGGGTGTTATTTTTGTTTTCCCTTTTCCCCTGGAGCCTTGAGAAAGTTTGGAATGTGTTTTTGTCAAAGCTGCTGCGTGTAAGGGCCTGAATCCCAGCTTTGGCAGCATTGGGCTGTTGGCAAGCTGTCCTCACTCAACTGGCACCAGCTTTTTCTCTGGCCAAAAGTGTGGCTCGTTACACCTGGGCACAGGAGGGTTCTGCAGGACCATTCTGGGTTCAGGATCAGGTTGATCAGCTTCAAAATCCACTTTTGCTCCAGTTTATGTCCAAGCTCAGCCTGTATTGATGCATGGATCCCATGGCAGGGGGAGGGTAGAACTGGGAATTGTTGCTGCTGCTCAAGGTCAAGATAAATAACTTGATTTTTAAAAGGGTCAGTTCATTAATTTGCAGGGAAATCACAGTGTAAAGGAAGGGCACAGCAATGATGGATGGAGTTAGGGACTGGACTGACCTCCCCTGTGCTATCCATCACATTCCCTGCTGGAATGGCTGGAGGTTGATTGACTTCATCTTCATTTGAGAGGCACATCTTGGCTGCCCATCCGTGGCGGCCTTCAGCCTGGCAGTGCCCATCCAGCCGTGCCCCGAGGGACTGCCAGCCCTGCAGGGGAGACTCTGAGGAGAAGCTGGTGGCCTTCCAGCCTCTCCTCTCTGCAGTTTGGCTCCTCTGCTGCTCCCGGGCACCACGAGGAGACGCTGAGCCGTGACTTGCTGCGGTGGCGGACGGGGCCGCTTTGTTGGGGCGTGGAAATGCCGGTTCAAAGGGCCCCGCTGGGGCCCACGGGGGTCAGGGAGCTTGTGGGGAGCAGAGCCAGCTCTTGTGGGGAGCAGAGCCAGCTGTGCCAGCGCCCCAGCCCCAGGCAGGCCCTGCTGGGGGCACGAGCCCGTGGTGGAAGAGGCGCTGATGACTCTGCGCTCCCCCGGCCCTGGGAGATGAGGGAGTGCTGAGCACACCCACCCAGGCTGGGCCGTTCCCAAGGCCCGGGCTACGTGATTGAAGTGCTCCCCAGCAAGCTCCCACACGCTCTGGGAGGCTCTGGAGCCTTCTGAGCCAGACTGCTTGGCAAAGCTGTTCCTCACCTCGGCGGGTGTGGGCAATGCTGCAAGAGGCTTGCTCACCTCCGGGGTGGAAGGAGCAGCATATGCTGCACAGCATGGTGGAGACATCTCCCCCCTCCCCTGTCCACCCATTCTTCCCTCACATCCCAGCGTGGCCTCATCTAAACCCAGCCTGTGCCCTCGTTTCATCAGGGAGGATGTTGTGGGCACTGGTGGCAGAAAAGTCCTTCACTGTGCCCTGCTGCTGGGACATCCTTCTCCAGAGGGGAAACATGGTCCAGATGTGACTTTCTCATAGTGGGGACATCCCTACCTTCTGCTTTGAGGAGGGAAAACTGTGGGGAAAGTGGCCGTGGCTGTGCTGGGAGGGGACAGGGGCACCCTGCCAGCCCCAGAGGACGCGGTGGCTTCGTGCGTGCAGGCACTTGAGGGCACCAGCGCTTTGCTGTGGCTGTAAGAAGCTCTGGAAAACATTCCTGAGCACCCAGCTGCAGTGCTGGGGTGTGGGGCTTGGCTCGGGGAACAGGGGGCAAGTTGACACAAAGCTCTGGAGGCCGAGTTTCGGTCGGAACTGCTGATGGCTGTGGTCAGCTGGTGGCGTCTCGTGGCCAGGCTGGGTTGTTGGGGCTTGTCCTCAGGGTCACAGGAAGGAGAAGGGAGAAAGAAGAGGCGTGGATGAGATGTGGGGATTAGGATAAGGCTGGGAACAGCAGGCAGGGAGTCAGGGGGCAACGTGGAGTGTGGGTGGGTGGAGAAGAGTTTTGTCTGCCTGCACTTGTGTGTGTGTGAAACTGCAGGAAGGAGACTCTTGGAGAAGTCCCAGGGCACATCTGCCACGGGGACCAACACTGAGGAGTTCATTTGAGCCTTGGACAGGGAGCCATTCATCCCTGGCAGAACAGAGCAGGGTGACATTGCTGTTAGGAGGTGCTGTCTTGTTTCTCTTGCTCTGCATTTTTCTTTCCCCAGCCCCTCTCTCTGTTCCATTACTCTTTCATGTTCCTCACTCTCTGTGCATCTTTCTTTTTTTTTATTATCCATTTCTTTCCTTTCCTCCCGGGCTCCCAAAACCCATCCAGTTGCAGATTCTCCCAGAAGCAGGGAGCAAAACCCGCTTTTCTCGTTCTTACCACCTTGCCTCTCTGTTGTATTTATCATACAAATACTGGCTGTATAATTACCAGGGCATTATCTCTAAACATACACATTAGGAAAAGACACAGTGGCAGCAAAGATGAATTTCAGGGTCAGTCGGGTGGGAGATATTTTCCTCCATCTGTCAGGGCAGGAATCAGCTGAGACAGAAGAGCTGTCATGAACTGCAGCTCCCACTTTTCACGAGCACCTTCCACAAAATCAAGGTGGAAGGTTCCTAAATTCAGCCACTTCTGGGGTTATAAAAAGTCCACAGAAATGGTCTGGATGATACAGGGAGAGATGGTCTGGATGATACAGGTGTAGAGGCAGTGCCTTAAAGCCGTTCTCGTATGGGAATTATTGCTGCCCTGAAATGAGGGCTGAGTCTTTGCAGCTCCTTTAATTACTGCTGCAGCTCCAGTGGGATTAAATGGATGTCTGAGTGTGTGTTAGCATGTGTTGGGGTGTGCTGTGCTGATAAACATCAGGGCTTTCACACGCCTGCAGACACACATGCCCTGAATATTTACCACAACTGATTCAGTGTCCTGGAGCTGAAGACAAAAGGGAGGAAGGTGTTATTGATCCAGCCGTGTGCCTTTGGGTGATGATGATGAGCCCTAGGCTGGGCTGGCCATTGTGGGAGGAAGGTGTTTATGACCAAGAATGAAGCTGCAGGTGGATGCAGAAGGTGCTTGTAGCCACAAATTGCTCTTGTACCAGCCATGCCAATAAGAAACAAGTGGAATAAATAGAGGAATTCCTGAGCCTGCTGCCCAAAATAACCACACTGCTTCTGGGAAGTGCCCAAATGTTCACGTGTTGCCTTTTTGTTGCAGGGCTGCAAGCTCAGACCGTCTTGGTCAATGACAGCGTCTCGGGGTTCATCGGCACGGACGTGGTGCTGCACTGCAGCTTCACCAACCCGCTGCCCATTGTGAAGATCACGCAGGTGACGTGGCAGAAGGCCACCAACGGCACCAAGCAGAATGTGGCCATCTACAACCCCGCCATGGGTGTGTCCATCCTGTCCCCCTACAAGGAGCGGGTGACTTTCCGGAACCCTTCCTTCAAGGATGGCACCATCCAGCTGTCCCGGCTGGAGCTGGAGGATGAGGGGGTTTACATCTGTGAGTTTGCCACTTTCCCAACCGGCAACCGGGAAGGGCAGCTGAACCTCACCGTGCTGGGTAAGGCTCTGGGCAGGCTCTGTGGGGTGAACCTCCAGTCCAACAGAGCTGGAGGAACCTGAGATTCACGTCCTGGGAGCTCAGGGCGAAGGTGAATTTGGGGTGTAAATTGTACCTGTGGTGGATTTTTAAGTTGACTGGGAAGAGGTGAAGAGCAGGGAGCACAGAGCAGGTGGTTCTGAGACAGCTGAGCTGTCACACCTCTTCTTTCCAGGCCTCAGTTTCCCTTTTCCCTCCACCTACACTCCCAATGCAGGTGCAGTAACAGTGACCAGGTCCCTGTGGGAGTGGTGAGTTTTAATGAGCTGGGAGCTGTCAAGAGAGAAGAAACAACAGATTGATCCTAAAGTCAAGCAGAGCTTGTCCCTGGAGCTCAGGGCTGTGAGTGAACAGACCCCACCCAAGCTCTACATGAGTCGTTTTCTCTCCAGTTTCAGCTCCTTTCTAACACAAGGATGAAAACCTCTGGGAGGAAAGGATTGACTTTCCATATATCTGTGCATTTAGGGCACCTCCACCATTGTTTCCCCATAACATGGATGGTGCAAGGTGCACAGGCACTGCCATAAAGCAATTATTACATGGGAATTATTGCTGGCAATTCGCACAGCTCTGGACTCACCACAAGCTCTGTCACAGCCTCAGTGGTGTTAGATGGCTCTTGGGATGTAGCACACAGAGCAGCATTGCTTTTCTAACCATCCCTTTGCACCCTTTTCTCCTCCTCCTCCTCCTCCTTTCTGCACTCCCCTGCAGCCAAGCCCACGAACTGGATGGAGGGCACCAAGAGGCCACTAATTGCCAAGTCTGGCAGGACAGAAAAGATCTTGGTAGCCACCTGCACCTCCTCCAACGGGAAACCCCCCAGCACGGTCACCTGGGACACGAAGCTGAAAGGGGAAGCGGAGTTCCAGGAGATCCGGAACAGCAACGGCACCATCACGGTGATCAGCCGGTACCGGCTGGTGCCGAGCCGCGAGGCGCACCGGCAGCAGCTCATGTGCGTGGTCAACTACCAGCTGGAGAGGTTCACCGACAGCATCACCCTCAACGTGCAGTGTAAGGGGGCCTGGGCACAGCTGGGAGGGCTCCCTGCTCAGGGCTGGCTGGGGGAGACGCTCTGGGAAAAGAGGGGTTTG
This sequence comes from Promerops cafer, assembly GCA_013398275.1. Taxonomy (NCBI): domain Eukaryota; kingdom Metazoa; phylum Chordata; class Aves; order Passeriformes; family Nectariniidae; genus Promerops; species Promerops cafer. The sequence goes on from VZSE01006135.1 coordinate 211,891, forward strand.
TGTTGGGCCGGTGGAGGGGCTGCGGTTGTGGTTTTGAGAGTGAAAACTGAAAAGGATCCTTTGGAATAATCGTGGGTTTTTCTCTTTTTCTTACCTTCTTTCTCTGCCTCTGTCATGTCCCCGTTGGTCCCCTTCTCTCTTTTGCACTCCCTCACATTCCTTGTCCTATCAACTTTTCCCTCCTCGTGTTCTCTCTCCTTCTCCCACTCCTGCCCCCTCATCTCTTCCTATTTCATTTTCTCCCCTTTCCCACAATCCTTTCCTCTCCTTTTAATCTCTGTCCTTTTCCCACCCGTGCCCCCTCATCTCTCCCCCTTCCATTTCCTCCCCTTTCCTTTCCCACAACCCTCTCCTCTCTCCTTTTCCTCTCCTGCTCGTCTCCCTTTCCCCCCACCCCTGCAGATGAGCCAGAAGTCACCATTGAGGGCTTTGATGGCAACTGGTTCCTGAACCGCAAGGATGTGAAGCTGATCTGCAAATCTGATGCCAACCCCCCAGCTCACACCTACGAGTGGAAGCTGTAAGTGTCCCCAGAGCCCCCGCTGCCAGCAGCAAATGTCACCTCCCAACAGGGACAAGGAGTCTCTGCAGACACCTCACTCACCCTCTGGTCACTTCGGGCCCAGTCCCATTAGTGTCAGCGGTGTCACTCCATGTGCCTGTGGTGAAGGTGGCTGCCAGCTCAGTGCAGCCTCAATATCCAGGGGAAACTTCCCCTTCTCACCTGGCTGGGATAATATTCTGCCCTGGTGACGTGAGGCAGCTGAGATGTGACAAGGTGATTAATGTGCCCAGCACCACCAAGTGCCTCAGTAGCAGAGCTGGGAAAGAACCCAGGATTTCCCTGCTTTGAAGGGACACAAATAACACAAAATTTCGTGGTGTGTGAACAACCTTTCCCTGGAATCAGCTCCAGCAGCCCCTCACGTGACTGACATTAAAGAGCAACACCTTGTCCTCAGGTTTCCAGCTTTTGGCTGAACACACTAAAGGGACTTGAAAAGTGAGTGAGGGGTGTCTGGGCAGTCAGGTGGGAATTGATACAGCCTGATGTGGTTCTCTCTGCCGCTCTTTCTTCTCTGTAAGCACTCATGTAGCTTTAAAAGAGGAAGATCAAATGGATCCTTTCTTCTTTTCAGCTGGCATTTGTCATCAGGAGAGAGGCTCTCAACATGGCTTTGCAAGGAGCACACGCTCTCTCCTTCCACTTCCCAGATCAAACTGTTCAAAGTGAAAGTCTGAAGAGGATTGTTTTTCTTGCCTTTTTTCCTAGTTCTCCATCCCCAGCTCTCTCCATCTGTTGGTTCTGCCAGTCTGACTTAAACTCTGAGGGGCTCTCTGGGTTCCTCACAACATTTCCAGGAAAGCCTCAGAGGCAGAAATGCACCCAAGGCAGAAGAGATGCCACTTGAGGCTGTTTCTATGCCTCCTCCCCTTCCAGGGGGCTGCTGCTCTTTTGCTCCTGCCTGGAATGTAAAACCCAGCAGTGCTTTTCCTCTCCTCCCATTTGGATGGTGATGAGCAGGAGTCAGGGGAGCTGCCAGAGGAGGCAGCAGCCTCCTGGAGCATCCCACACCACCCTTTTGAGCTGTGCTCTTGGTTTTGTAGGTTCAGGGCTCTATAGGACCATGGTTAAGGTGTTTTTCCATCAGCTTTGGGATCACTGGCTTGATGCAGCTGGAAAAACTGTGTTTTCTGTACATATGTGTATATGTAGACATGCAAAATACATGCAGTTAGGCACTTCTTTACAATCCTAATTATACCCCCGTTACTCCCTTTTGTTTCTTATAAATTGCTGACAATATGTGCACATTTGGGTTGGGAGGAGGGGAAGGAATTACTTGAGTAATTTTTAATTGCCTAAGAGAAGTAATTACTTTACTTTGCTTCAGTAATTAAGAATAACCAGGCTATGTGTGTCTTTTCCTAACACACAGGGGCTTTTTTTTTTATTTTTTCATCTGCCTTTGTTCATTTATTTTCTGTATCTTACCTGACTGTTCCGACATGGGCAGGTCTCTAAATCAACACTGCTGCCCTTGAGTTCGAGTTGAAATTAACACTGGCTGATCAGGAGAGTTAAATGGGCAGGAAATTGGGGTAAAACAGGGCCAGGCTGTGTCCCTTTCCCACCTACATTAATGGGGATTTTCCAGCCAGCACCTCCAGCTTCCACACCTGCCTAAGGGCAAGCGCAGACCCAGAACATTGGTGTCACCTCTGCAACGCTGCTGGGTGTCACCTCTGGGGTCAACCACGGTCTCTGTCCCCCCCAGGCCAAACGGGACCCTGCCAGGGAGCGTGGAAATCCAGAACAACACCATCTACTTCAAAGGGCCCGTGTCCTACAGCGTGGCCGGCACCTACGTCTGCGAGGCCACCAATGCCATCGGGACACGCTCGGGCTTGGTGGAAGTCAATGTCACAGGTAGGACAGCACCTGGGCTGCTCTGGAACATGGAAAAGAAGGTGGGCAGGGACACAAAGGTGTTGACATCTACCAGTTCCATCTCCTCAGTCACCGCTGTCTCCTTTCAGGGGTGGGAATCTCATGGGGCAAATGGGGCAGCGGAGTTCTTGGCTTTGTACTGGTGTTGTACTGGTTTGCTTTGGAATTTTTTTTTTCTCCTTTCCTCTCGTGGTCTTTTTCTTTCTTACAGCAATTCAATTTGTTCCCCCCTTGTCTTCTGCTTTGGATTCAGAGATTGTTGTACATGTTAACAGCAAAGACAAGTCAGGGAGATATTGATCAGAACAAGGGGTAGGATGAGGATGTGCACTGCCAGAAAGGCAGGAGATGGATGAGTCACTTGTTCAGGATGGTGTTTGGTGTTTCTGGTGTTGGGCAATTCTCATGATTCTTCATTTGAGCTCCTTCCAGTGTTGCTCTGTGAGCTCGCTCACCTTCCTGTGAGTGCTTGAGGAGCTTTGTCTGGGCTCCAGGAAGGAATAACGTCCCGGAATGCAGGCAGTGGGAAGTGATGCTGTGGTGTCACAGGAGACAGAAGGACTCTGACGGCCTGCAAAGCAGTGTGGCCTCAGCAGGGAGGGAAAGACATGTGGGCAAGCTTAGGTAGTGTCAGGGAGAGAAAGTCATGTCAAGAAATAGCTTCCAGAGAAGAAATAACATATGGCAATAACCTCATTTCTGAAAGTCAGAGTGACATTGTGAGACATCACCAAGGGGGAAAAGTGGCTGTGGGTGCTTTGAGAGCAGGAAAGGGACATTTATCCCATTCCTTTGGGGTAAAAGGAGCAATTTGGGTTATCAGGCAGTGACTGGTGGGTCTCAGGAGGGCTGGAGTGCCGCATGGAGCAGTGAGGTGGAGCACAGCCACACTGCAAACAGCCCGGACAGCATGGGCAATGAGGTGAATGAGGTGCACTGGGGGCTTCCAAGGCATGGGGAGCACAGGACAGGCTCCCAGGGCTGTTACCTCTTCCTCTGCCCAGCCCAAGGCAGTCAGAGCTTCTCCTGCCCCCCCAGTCCTTGGGAGTTGTCTGACCTGAGCGTGATGGAAGTCCAGCCCTCTCCACCAGCTTTCTCTGGTGGGAAATGCTGAGCAAGCCGAGTCTGGGGCAGCTAAAATTAGCAATAACTCTGTGTTTGGCACCCTCAGCTCCCCTCTCTGTGACGTGGGCAAACCAGGCTAATCTTCCTCTATCCAAGTGCTTGGAGGTCAATGGATGGGATGTGCTAATTAGATGCTAATTACCCGGTATTTATTTATGATCATTATCACTGTAGCAGGCCTTTAATTCACACCTCCTGTCCTGGATCCCTGCCTGCTGAGTTGTTCCTGGTACAGGAATTTCTCTGGGGGCTGTTTCTTTTGCCAGCCAAAGGCACTGGAAGAACAAAGCCCTTTGTGCCCAGCCCTGCCCAACCACCCAAAACCAGGGCAAGGTCAGGGCCAAAATCAGCTGCTGGCCCTTCCACGGGAGTTGTCACCTCAGTGTTCCTGGGGCAGTGCCTGGCACAAACTGAGCTGACTCCCTTTGGCAATAGAAATCCATCCCACACACCGTCCAGAACGTTGGGGCACGTTTGAAACAGTGAGCAGAGCTTAAAAACCCCCAAGCTCAGCGCTCAGACATAGAGAAGGAGGTGGAATAGAGACTGAAGAAGACTTTGAGAGGCTCTCACTTTCCATTCCTGCACAGCCTCTGTGTCCATTTCTTGCTGTCATTCTGCCTGTCCGACCACCCCACATCATGTGAGGTGTCAGGACACCAGGCACAGCCCTCTCTTCCCATTTCCTGCCCGTTTTTGATGTGTCTCAGCACCGCAGTGGCACTGAAGGTGGCTGCACCAGCCCACCTGCACAGGCTCTTCTAGAGACCAGGGGCTGTGGGTTCCCCCTCTGCGATTTGGATTTGTCTCTTTCCCTGGTGTTTTTTCAGAGGGCTGGTGGAGCATCCACCACGCCCCACCAGCACAGGGCTGGCAGAGGAAGTGGGGGCTGGCAGGATTTTTGGGGTTGGGTTGTTGTCTGCGTGCCTGTAACCTCAGCTGTTTCCCAAAGGTCCTGGTTGTGGGGTTGGGGTTAAACGGGAGGCAATGAAGGGCACACCCACAACTGCCCTGCGAGGAGGGATTAACAGCCAACCCCACAGGCCAGGCCTGCACCACATTAAAAAAAAAAAAAAATCCTTTAATAATTCATGGGATCTGAATATGTTTATCCAGCTCTCCCTAAGGAGCGATTAGGCCGGTGCTGGGGAGGGCTCAGCCCTCCTCGCTCAGCTATTACAGGTACATTTGTTTGGGTCTTGCAGGCAATTTAGGGATTGTCAGTGGACCACGAAACCTCTTTCAAGAGCTGCATGCAATAAATGGAGTTCAATCTAGTGAGCAGCCAGCCTTGGGAGAAAAAAAAAACAACAGGGAAGGCTGATGCAGAGAAAACCCTGCAGCAGCTTTTCCCCCTTCTGTCTCCCTGTTCTCCCCCCTTTTGCCACCCAAGATCTTCCCTCCAGGCCCCAGAGAGGAAGAGTGCAGGGCTGGTTCAGCCCCCTGATGGGGAGGGCAATTTGTTCAGAGGGAGAAGGCTGAATGCCTCTATGAGAGTTATGGCGCATTAAAGAGATTGATAAGTGGAAATTTAATATTTTATTCCAGCAATCTGTTCCCATAATAGCTTCTCCTGCCTTGCAGGACCTTTGTCAGTCTCAGGCAAGCCATGTAGTGTGACATGTAACTATTTATTATGGGCGGGTGGGTGACAGAATAAAAGGCTGTGCTTAGGGACTGCACGTGTGTGGTGGTCCTGCAGAGAGAACTGGCCATGGACATTCACATGGGTGATCCCAGTCTGCATCCTGGCCATGGACATTCACACCTGTGTGGTCCCATTTGTATCCTGGCCATGGACATTCACACCTGTGTGACCCCAATGGACCTTCACTCTTGTGTGATCCCATTTTTATCCTGCCCATGGACATTCACACCTGTGTGATCCCATTTTTATCCTGCCCATGGACATTCACACCTGAGCCCTCCAGTTTTCATGCTGCCCATGGAAATGATTTTCCCAAACCTGCATGCACAAGGATGCCCTGCTGCACAGGGCAGGAATAAAGCATTTGCATGTGGGAATGTCCATGGATTCATGAACATGGGCTTTTGTGGGTGCAGCAGAGCATGGACGTGCCCTGGCCCTGTGCAGGAGGCATTCACCCACTTGTGCACTGGCTCCAGCCAGAGGAAGCACAAGGAGAAAGGGAAAAAATGGCAAATGGGCTTTTGAAGGAGACTCACAGAGCTGGGGGAGCAGGGAGAGCCTGTGCCAGCAGCCCTGCAGCCCTGGCCTTGGATGTGCTACAGGCTGGGGGGGAGGAAAAGCTGGCAGGGGTTGCTGACCCCCCCTGCTCGCTTGGCTTCCAGCAGGGAGTTATTTACACACCAGCAGTGCTCTCGTCCCAGCAAGGTCACTGCAAACAGCCCGTGGGGCTCGCTGGAGCTGCTGCCACAGGAAAGCCCTTCCTGGGAAGTCCTAAACCCCAAGCCCTGCAGCAGGTGCTCCCAAAGCCAGGCAGATTTAGGTGGGAGGATGTAGGGCTGGGGGGGCCAGAGAGGAGCAAGCCCCGAGGGGGGGTCTGGCTGATGCTAATCTTCCAGAGTGGCTGTGCATCCTGTCTGGTGGCATCTGTGCCAGCAGGAGCAGGGCTTGATTGACAGGGGATAGGTGACCTGAGAGAGAGATTAAAACCTAAGACACGTTTGGCATCTGGCCTGAAAGCTGTCACACTCTGAAACGCCAGTGGCAGCTGCTGAACTTCTGGATTAGTTGCCAGTGGTTTTTCCACCCCCTCCCGCCCTGCAGGAACCCCTGGGAGGGAGAGGAAAGCAGGATCCCTTGGAAAGCTGGAGATGGACATGCAGAGGTGCAGGGGGGGGAGAGAAGGTCAGCAGTGCTCTGGGCTTCTCAAATTGCAGCTTTGTCCTGAGGTTTCTCCTTATCTTCCCTCGTGTTCATAACTTAACACAGGAGCAAAGTCCTGGGATAATTTGGTGTGGGCTGTTCCGGCAGGGAAAGTTTGCCATCAGCAACCTGGCTCCTAAACAAACCCTACAGGGTCATTTCTGTATTTGCTGAGGCCATCTGGGAAATGGGAAGCCCCATGAATATGCTGGAATTCAGGTTCCTGTTCCTCCCTCGAGCTGCTGTTCACATTGTGTGGAAGTTTGGTTTTCCAAGGTAGAAGGAAATCCAGAGTCTTCCTCTGGAAGAGCTTGGGCTGACACATGTCCAACAGCTAATTCCTCATGGAGTTTGACATTTTCTTCAGTGCCCGTGGCTACAGGGAGAATTTGGGCTGGTGCTGGCTTTTCCCTTGGTCCTCAGGATTGAGGGGAGAAGAATGGTAATGGGACTTAAAGGAAAAACATGTCCACAGGAAGCAGCCTTTTAAAATATCCCAGCAGATGAGCAGAAGAGCTTTTGAAAGCTGATTTCTCGTGGATCTGCATATCACAGAAGAATTACTGGGTGTCTAAAAATACCCTTTTTCTCATCTGGGCCCTTCCTGTCCCTGGGAGCAGCCTCCTGTCCCTCGGATTCTCTGATGTCTAATGAGGTTTAGCTCCTACCTCTACCAAGGATCCCACTCCAGCCATCTCCAGGAGCTTTCTGAGAGGGATAATTTCAGCTCCTTCTGTCACGTAGCACTAAAATTGGCCAGCAGGTTCAAAAAAGCAGCAGATAAAGGATTGATGGACAGGTGGGATGATTTGCATGCGCCTCATTTTTATTGGAAAGCAGCCATTAAGAGAAAGATGGGATTTTTTAAAACCTGTACTTTTGAAGCCACTCTTGTGATGGGGAAGGTTTGGGGAAGTTTATGGCCTCACTGTTGAGCTGCAGAAAGAGGGCAGGAGATGCCCAGAGCCTTGCAAAGGGATCAGGGAGAACCTGTGGGCTGGGCCAGGTGCCAGGCTGAGCCCGGGGTCACCTCCTGTGTCCCTGCTCTCCCAGCTGCTGTCCCAGAGGTCTGGCTGCTGGCACAGGGACAGGAAGCTGGGCTGAATGCAACAGCTGGCAGAGCCGGGCACGGGCAGATAGTGTTGCTGCTTTAATTCCTATTCATACAGCACTCCCTCTTTTTATAAGGGCTGGGGGGTGGCAGGCGGGGGGAGGCTTTTCATGCTGGCATTAAAGCCTGGCTTGTTCCCCCTCCCTCGGCTCCGCTGTCTCCTGTTTCTCCAGGCTGCTTTTCACAGTGGCTTTAATTCTCTCCAGACTCTTCCTAATGGATTTTTCACATGGGGCCCCCGAGCACGCTCAGGCATGGCACCGTTTCCACAAATTTCACGCCCCCTCCTTGGACACAAAAAAAGGGGATCCTTTCCCACACTTCCCCTTCTCTCCTTGGTGCTGCTGTTTGCACCCCGGACACAAAACGGGGCGGGCAGAGGGGTGGATCCCAGTTTGTGGGGTTGGCAGATGTCCTGGTCGTTAAGGGATCTGGATGCTGGATGCGGGGACAGGTGACACGCTGGTCCCCGCTCACCACCTGCCAGTGCCGAGGCACCTTGTCACAGGGCACAGCCCTTCCCGGAACACCACTCCCATCCCGGTGAGGGTCGCGGCAGTGCCCACCCTGCTCCGGAGCCAGCGCCGGTCTGTGCCGCCATCCAGTGGCAGTGCCGGGCTCGGGAGCGGCCGGACCCCCTCCTCCCCGGACACTGACCCCGCCCCGGGGTCACCACCACGCCCCAGAGCCCCCCCTTGTCCCGGCTGCAGAAGGAGGATGAGGAGGGAGGAAGCTCTGTGGGAGATTTGGGGCTGCTGGGTGATCTTCTCCCGTCTCTTCTTTCTTTCTCCCTGCCCACAGTCTGGGTTTGTTTTCTCTGGCATGGGAACGGGGCCATGGCGAGGAGGATGGGGATGGGATGAGGGGAGAAAATAGTTCCTTGCCTGAGAGATGTGTGAAATCCACCAGGGATGGATGGATGGATGGATGGATGGATGGATGGATGGATGGATGGATGGATGGATGGATGGATGGATGGATGGATGGATGGATGGATGTGTTCCTGCTCATGTCCACGGCGTTGGCAGTGCCAGGGGGGTGGCACGGGGGTGGTGAGTGCTACATCAGGGGTGGGCAGCACAAAGGGCAGGGAAAAAATAAATATCTCCTGAGAAAGGTAGGAAAATATCCTCCCTTTTCTCTTCACACATCCAGCCTGGACAGTTAATGAGGATTTTAACAGGAAAGTGGGCCAGGCTCCTTTAGAAATCAGGCACAGACTTCCCCTCTCAGATCTGTTCTCCAGAGCCGGGAGGCAGAGGGATCAGTGTGGTTTGAGGGATCTGCACACCACGTCTGGGGCTTTTCAGGCTGCCTTTTGGGACCTGTGAGGCCACGCACAGAGTCAGCCTTGCTGTAGGGAACAGCAGGCTGTGAGGAGGCTTCAGAGCTGTGGGGAAATGAAAGATCGAGCCCCTGGGGACTGAGCCAGCTTGCTGGGCTTCCCCTGCTCCCACTCAGCCTCCAGGTGCTCCCCTGCTTCGTGCACAGCTTTGGGAACTGGGCACCCCAGAGGCTGGGGCAGCGAGGAGCAGCCCTGGGGAGGTGGCTTGGGCTGGGGTAGAGGGAACAGTGTGGCTCTTGTGTGGTTGAAGCTGAGCCCTCAGCAGGCAGGACCACGAGGGGATGGACGTGACTGTCCCTGGTGTCCCTGCAGAGAGGTTCTGCATTAACCAGCTGGCTGGGACAGGCCTTCTGTTGATGCAACATGTGGCTTTGGCTTTCCACGACCCAACCCCGGCTCCCCGTGCTGCAAGACATGCCCTTGCTGCTTCTCTAAGGCTGTCTTTGGGAAAAAATGCTGGCTCCTGCCTGCACAGCATCTTGCTCCTCATTCTGGCTGCAGCAGGGACCCTCCATCTGTCCCCCAGCCCACTCTGCCCAGTGGGCTGCTCTCTGTGTGGGTTCAGCCTCAGGAGGCTTTGCTCCAGGCAAGTCATGTTTCAGGAAAGGCAGGAATTAATCATCTTCCAGGCACATAAAAAACCAAAATATTTACGGCTCAGGCCAGCAATTGCTCGAATTCAGTGCCCTTGTCCAAAACCTGCAGCTGTTGCAGTGCCTTCACTTGGGGGAAGCTCTTTTGTTGCCTGTCCCTCAGTGGCTGGGCTAAGCTGTGCCAGCAGGGACGTGAAGGGGGGTAGGCAGCAGTCACTGCCTCACATCCCTTTGGAATCTGCTGCCTTTGAGCCCCTCTTTGCCCATCACCCCACCTGGCTGTGCTCAGGTATGCTGAGTTTGCTGCTGGGTCTGCACCTCTCCTTGGCTGCTGGGGGTAAAAGTGAAGGCCAGGAGGCTCCAGGGTTGGCAGAGAGGCTTTGGGGGTGGGAAAAGCACTGGGAGAGGTCTCATGGGCAAAAACAAGGCTGCCACAGAGCATTAGCCAGGCGCCTGCTGCCTAAACTGGGAGGCAGGTGAAGGGCTGAGACAGCCATGCGGTGTTTAATGCCTGCTGGACATGGGTGCTCAACAGGCTCTGAGCCTGGCCAGGGGCTGTAACTGTGCCCAGGAAGGTTGATTGAAGTCCTGGCTCAAACTTTATCTGTGCCAAAGTGTAGGTGTTGAACTGCTTGAAAGAGAAGAGAGCTGCTTTCTCATCTCTTTCCTCTGCCTCTTTTTGAGTTATATATATATATATATTTTTTTTTTAAATAGGTCAGGGTAACTGTAGGAGCAAGATTAGCAGGAGGAGTGGCACTGGGCTGACCAGGGAAGGCAAAGAAGCAGTGGGAGGGCTGTGTCCTTGTGCTGCAGGGTCAGCACAAGGGGCCAGGAGCCAGCAGGGCTCTGAGCAGCTCTGTGCAGCCACAGGACACCTGTGGGTGTGTGGGTGGGGGTTCACAAGCTGCTGCTGCCTTCTGGTCCCAACTGGTTCTGATCTGGGCCGGGATGTGGGGAGAGGGATGCAGAGCTGGTGGGTCCAGCGTGGCACCTCTGAGCAGCTCGGTGCCCACCCTCAGGTGGGGTTTGGGGTCTCGCTCCCTGTCAGGAGCTCTCTCTGGGAAACTGGAACTGGAATTCTGTCACGCGGTAAAACGGAGCGCGTCCGGACTCAAGACTCGGGGCTGGTGGGATCTGAGCACGCCTGGAGACACCAGGAGGGCTGGGGAGGGGAGATCAGGAGATCACTGCTTCCAGCCTGCTGGGCTCCTGCATGAGGCTTGGCCAGCTTGGCACGGCACCTTCCCCTTGCTGAGGCAGAGCTGACCCCTGTGAGGATGCCCCTCTTCCCCTTTCCCCAGTTTTTCCCTTCCCTGTTCCTTACCCTCATCTTCCCACCCCTTCACCCCCCGCCCCCAACTGGCAATGAGAGCATGGAGGGAGGGCGCGTTTCCGCATGGTTTGACACTGTTCCCCCTTCCATCTGTCTTTTCCTACCCAGAATTTCCCTACACCCCGTCTCCAATCGATGATCACAAATCCATGGTGCAGCCGAACATCCCCACACCGGTGATTGGGGGCATAGTGGGAGGCGTCTCGCTGGTCCTGCTGGTGGCCGTGGTGCTCTTTGTGGTACTCCGGCGCCGGCGTCACACCTTCAAGGGTGACTACAGCACAAAGAAGCACGTGTACGGCAACGGCTACAGCAAGGCTGGCATCCCACAGCACCACCCCCCCATGGCCCAGAACCTCCAGTACCCCGACGACTCGGACGACGAGAAGAAGCCGGGCCCCTTGGGCGGCAGCACCTACGAGGACGAGGATGAGGATGCAGGAGGCGAGCGCAAGCTGGGCGGCCCCAAAGCCTACGAGGAGGATGCCAAGAGGCCTTACTTCACCGTCGACGAGGGCGAGGCCCACCCCGAACCTTACGACGAGAGGACACTCGGCTTCCAGTACGACCCCGAGCAGCTCGACCTGGCCGAGAACATGGTGTCGCAGAACGACGGGTCTTTTATTTCCAAAAAGGAGTGGTACGTGTAGCTCCACGCCCCTCTGCTACACTCACACACACTCACACACACACACACACACACACACACACGCGCGCTCACAAACACGCTCACGAGCGATGCCCTCCCTCCCCTGCATCCCTCCGAGCACACCCACGCACGCCCCGGCCCCGCACAGACTTTTTGGATGCTGGGGGCCAGCGGGGAGGGAGGGCGGCTTTGCTTACGGATCATTTTTTGGGGAGGGGGGCGGGGCTCGTGCGGGAGGGCGGGAGGTCGGGTAATTATTTTCTCTCGGTTTTGGTTTGGCTTTTTTAATTTCTCTCTTCGACGACTTTCGTCCCCTTCTGTGGTGTTTGTATTGGTCGGTGGCTTAGGTGTTACTCTTTGCTTTAACGACTGTTGCCCAGCCTGTATATTACACTCTGTTTGTGTCTTCATGTCTCAGAGTGCCCTTCCCTCCCCGAGGCTTCCTCCTCCCACTCCCACCCCCCTGAAACACTGGAAATTTGTTTGTATGTTGTCTTCTTTGTTTGTTTTTTAACCTTGGGAGGGGGGCAGGTGGGCTGTCCGTAGGACAGAGGCCAGGAGAGTTTTATGGCAATGGAAACATAGGTGCCATTATCAGGTGAATGGATTTTGGGTTATATTTCCCCTAATCACTTTTTTTTTTTTTTTGGTGGGGTCTGGGTGACATTCCCATTGCCTGCTGCACACCTGGGGAGAACCACACTCAGTTTTTAATGACTCAATAAAAGGAAAATGAGGAGAAAGGGGAAAAAAAAAGCCCTAGACTAAATCCCAGGTGCAGGGGCTGATAGCAGAGCAGGGAAACAAAACTGCCATTTTCCTCCTACGATTTATTATTGCCTGGCTTTTCATTTTTCTGTCTTTGTTTGAGTGTTCTTTTAAAAGAAAGAAAAGGAGTATTTATTGCTGACACTTTTCCCCCCGTGATGGCTCAGAGAAAGGCTGGCTCTTTTTGTTCTTGTTGCTGTTGTTGTCACTGGTACCAGCCACAGAGCAGTTCACTGGGGCACATCCACTGGGGAAGGGACCAACTGAGGACACTTTGCTTCCACACATTCACTGCCTTCAGCTCTGCTCTGCACACCCAAGCAGGGCAGGACCAGCCCCTGAGTTTTATTTTATTATACCACTAAGACTTAATTGTCATGTGTTTACACTTTATTTTTTATTTTGGTCAGAGCACGGGGGTGCTTCTTTCTCTCGCTCTCTCTTTCTCTCTCCTAGCAACAACCCCAGCCCGTGGCTGCACCACGTAGCTGGCATTGATTGCCACTTTTCCAATATCACATCCCTCTCCTGAGCACAGGCTTGGCAGACAGGGTAGGAGGGATTGAGCCTGGGGTATTGATCTTGCCCTCCTTGCCTTGAGCCACGGCGTTGTGCTGGGGAGGTTTGGATTGCTGCTATCTCTGCTCTGGGAATAAATGGGATTCCAGACTTCAGGGCCCTCTGTCTCACACCGACCATCTCCAAATTAGATTCACTGGGTTGGGGCTTATTTTTCTTCTTGTGGGTTATTTTTTTTTTTTTTTTAATTTGATGTATAAATAAATCTTTTGTTTGAAAAGAAATCCCCAGTTTTCTGAGCTGTATTATCATGCACATCCAAAAATAGCAGGGCTAATTCTCCTCCTGCCTTACCCGCTGGGTTTTGTTCCACAGCGGTTATCCTGCTGCAAAAAGGGAGGAGGGTGGAGAGGCAGACCCACACAGATGAGTCAAGGTTAGATCTCTGATCCAGGCAGCCTCCAAAGCTTCCCTGTGCCGTGAGGTGCTCGGTGCAGACCACAGGCAGCTCAGCCTGAGCCATCCCCAGTGTGCTCTGATTGCATTACTGGGGTAGGGCAGTGGGCAATCCAATTGTAGGGCTGTAATCTCTCTGCTGTTCCTGCCAGCCCCTCAGGCTTCCTGGCTTCTGGCACTGACAGCCACATGCCACAGGAAGGCTGCTTTGTGTCCTCTCAGAGCCAGGGCAGGCAGAGATTCCCTTGGGATCCCTTAGGCTGCACCGTCCCAGGTCCGTCCACTGCCACCAGCAGCACCCTGCTAGCAAGAAAGCCCCCAATAAAGGAAATAAAACCTCTTAACATCTCTCCAAATCTCTGATTACTGCTGATTAGGGGTGGGAATGACTTCCCTCCAGTGCCCTGGGAGAGCAGCACACACAGGGCTTTGATTCCCCCAAAGGGAGAGCCTGTAATCCGGATCAGGGCAGAGCCTGCACAGCGTGTGGTGCAGGGAGGATTCCCAACCAAGTCCATCTCTCGAGTGAATAATCCTTCAGACCTGAATCCCACAGCCAGGCTCGGAGCAGGATGGTGACTGTGCCTCCACCACCAAACTCTGGGCAGGTATCAGCAGGCACCGAGTGAGATCAGTGGCACAGACCCTGCCCTGCAGATTTCCCCCAGCACGGGCACTCCCTGTGAGGAGGTGGCTTTGGAAGAAAACAATCTTTTATAAAATCTGCAGGGCCCACCAGTGATTCTTCACTGCTCAGGTCTGGCAAATTCCCAGCACACTGACCCCAGAGCTCTGTGTCCTAAAGAGCAAAGGTGCAAAGCCTGGCAGGTGGGGCAGAAGGGCCAGGGGGAGATCAGGGCTGTATGGATGTTCCCAAGTTCAGGGATGGCCAAAGGAACCCTAAGAAATCTGCTTTGGGAGTTATTAGCTTGCCTTTGAAGGTGTTATTTTTGGAGCTGTAGCCTCCTTGGCTTATTTATTGCCCATTCACACACTGTCCACTGAGTGAGGGCCCAAAAACCCAGTGGGACTCAGGGAAAGGAAAGGAGAGAGGGAAGCAATGTGGAATTTCCAAGCTGGAGCCTGTACACAATTCCCTTCCTGCTGCAGCACCTTTTCCTGCCCTTTCTGCACCAGCCCAAATTTAGGACTTAGCTCAGCCACTTACCTCCTCAGAGTGGTTCAGAAAAGGGGTCAAATGATCATTTTTCATCCAGAACCTGGAGTGGAAGATCCTTAGACAGCATTGCCTGGCACAGCAGCGAGGCACCCTGCGAGTTCAAGGCTCAGTGCTGCATTTCTCTCATCCTTGAGCTCTCCAGCATTGCTCCCCTGGTGCAAATTCTACCACAGCCACGGAGAAATGCCACCTCTGTGCTGTCATTTGCTTCTAGCTGTCCCTTGCAAGGTCAGCTAGATGGCCAAGAGACTCTTGGGGTGGTAATTAGCCAAGTGATTAGCCATTAATCCTTAGCAAGGTGGAGAAAAAAGAAGTGTGGGGGAAGAAAATCAGATTGATGCTTCATCTGAGAGCTGTTTTGGTCCAGTAATAGCATCACTGCCTTCTCTGGGTCAAATTGCTCTGAGGGGGCCCTTGAAGGGAATTAGATGAGTTTTTCCACCAGCATCAAGCAGAAAGTGATACCTGTTCCTACCTGAGTGCAGGGGTGAGCTCAGGAGAGAGGCCAAAGTGAAGAACCTCGTGCATCCTGCTCCTGGGGGCTTCTGCAGGGAGGGAATGTGCTGGGACAGAGCAGGGCTCAGCAGCAGGGCCAGCCTGGGCTGTTCTTTGCTCTGGTGATGGTGTCACTTGTCCCTTTGTGCCCCAGTCTCCCTCGGCGGGCAGGTTCTGTCAGGCTGGAGTGCCACACATGAGCTCACGGGCTGGGACCCTCAGGCTGCCTCAAGTGAAAAATCCCCTGCTTCTCCCACCCCCCTTTCATCCGAGGTGCTAAGGAGGTGGGAAATGCCCCTGTGGGACCTGGCAAAGAGCGAGTGGGAGCTTCCAGTTGGGAGAGGGCAGCTGTCCATGGGCCTCCTCCTCTCCACCTGGGTGCTAGGGAGCTGCTGCTCTGCGGGAAATGTCCCATTTGCACCAGTCCCGAAGTGGTGTGGCCCCCCTGGCTGTGCCTGGCTCGGGTTTCAGCCGGGGATGCCCTCGCACCGCTGGGGCCGGGGTCAGTGCCTCACCGCTCCCCGCCAGGGATCCCTGGCCGGGCGGGATCCCTGCGCTGCCTTCTGCCAGGGAGAGCCTCAGCGGGCTGCCTTTCCCTGTCCCAAGCCCCCATCCTGCTGGTGGCACCTCAGGGTGCGTGGGGAAGCTGGGCAGGCAGTGAGACAGGGGTCAGGGACCCAAAATTCAGACGAAGTTGGGCCAATCCCTCCGTTCCTTGCCGGTGCGAATTCGGGGAGCTGTACAAGCACACAGATCAGTGTCACAACCCACAACGAGCCGGTGCTTTATGTACAAAGACACCCCAGCTGTTTCCCTGCTGGGGCTTTTCTCTAGGATTATTCATTGCAATTCACCCTAGTGATGTTATTTTCCCTTATTAAATTACCAGGTTTGTTGTGGGTTTTTTTCCCCCCTGTTAAATCATTTTCATTCAAGCAGGGGGAAAAAAATAAATTAAGAAAAAAACAACCTGAAGATTTCCTCATGAAATAAATCAACGAACTGAGATGGTTGCACCAAATTGATTGCAAAGACATGAGGGACAAAGGGAGCCGTTTTCCTGATGTTGAGTCAAAAAGAAACACAACAACAGTTCAGCAAAAATCACGGAGGGTTAGGGAGAGAGAGATTCCAAAGATTGATCTCGAGGCAGTTGGAGAAGGGAGTGTGATTGGAACGGGGGCTGCTGCTCTGCTTGGCTGTTTCCCTTTGCCCTGCACAAGCACACACGCACACGCAGATTTTTGGGGTTTGGGTACCAGATTAGATGGAGGGGAAAACCCCATTGGCCTTGTAGGGGTCAGCTGTGTCGTTCCTGCAGGCCCTGAGGTTTCCCAGTGTGGAAATGGGGAGATCCCGGGGTGCCAGCAGGTTAAAATCCACTTTTCACTTTCCCTCAACCTCTGCTGTTGTAGCACTGAAGTTTTGGGTCTGTGCAGGCTGTGGGGACAGGGGACAGTGCCAGCATCGTGTGGCTGCTGCCTGTTCTTGACTGGTGAGGTGTGAAACAGCACCTCAGCCTCCCACCCCGCACTCCTTCCATCCCCTTCATGCCCAAGGAAATCTGCTGCCAGCTTCAGCTTTTCCTTGGGATGAGCAGGGGAATCCTCGGGACAGGGGAGGCTCTGGAGGTCTTGGGTCCTTCCCATCACTCCAAACTCACCCCGGAGTGGGGGACCAAGGGCAGAGGGGCTGGGGGAGAGCAGGGGGGGCTCAGCCCATCAGCAAGGGGAGGAAAGCCAAGCCTCAGAGAGGAGGCTGAGCTCGGATTTGGGACCAGGGGGATTTTCCATGGGGGATTCCCCTGGGGTGAATGTAAGGAGCACACGGAGTCAGAGCCTCCTCTGGCAGATGCTGCTGTTGGTGGAGGGACTCTCGTTGAGGATCTGGATTTTCTTTTCTTTGGCCTTTCTCTTTTTTTAAAACATGATTCCTCAGCTCCAGTGATTTTATCTCTCTTTTTCTTCGTCCTCTGGCTGTAATGATCATTGTGGAATTAAAGCTGCAGACAGACAAACAAACAACCCCAACCCCACTTTTTTTTTTTCTTTTATTTCTTTTTTTTTTCTTTTTAATTTTGTAATCTGTGTTTTAAGTGCTTTTGTAAAAAATAAAAAATAAAAATAATAATAATGTAATGGACTTTTATGATTTTGGTTTGGTTTGGTTTTTTTTCTGTTTTTTGGGGGGTTTTTTGTTTTGTTTTGTTTTGTTGGGGTTTTTTTGGTTTTGTTTGGTTTTGTTTTGTTTTGTTTTGTTTTCCGTCCTTTGTAATTTGTTCATTTTGAGTCCAGGGGTGGGGGGTGGGGGTATTTTCATGGTTATAATTTGTGTGGGTGGGGTGTTGCATCACCCTTCCTTTTACTGTATAAAAAACCAATAGTGACTGAGCTGTGGAAAAAAAAAAATGTACTTTTTTATAAATAAAGAATTTTAAAAAAAGAGACCTTCTTCTTTTTGGGGCATCCGTGGCTGCGTCGTCGTGCACTGAGTGATTGGGAGCTGGGAGGGGAGTCACAGCAGCAGGAATGGCACCTGTTTTCCAATGGTTTGCATTGGAAATATCCCAGGATATGCAGCATTTTTTAGAAATTCTGATTATTTGTATTTGTATTTTGGAAGGGGAGCTGCTTGCAGGTGAAGGCTGAAGGTTAAGGGTTAAGAGATCTCCAGAACAGCAGTGGGCTGGAGAAGGTGGACTGGGAATGACTGGGTTTGCCACTGGCAGAGGGGTTTTGTGTGGAATTCCTGGGCAGCAGATCCAGTGCAGGCTAAAGGAGGCTGGGAGTGCTTCCCTTTGTTGATGTAAACAGTGAAATTCCTTGGCTGAGGCCCAAAGTTAACCTGAGCTTAAAAATAAATGGCTAGAAAAACATAGGGCAGGAAAATCCATCAAAAACTCCGTGAAAAGTTAGGACAAGTGTCTATGGCTGAGGAAGTTCTCACTGCTGGCTGCAGAGGATGGGACAGGCTATTGGAAAAATGTCAATATTTCCCTAGAAATGTGGAATTAGCTGGTGTCAGGGCCAGGATGCAGGGACACTGCAGGATGTTTTATAGTGCCACACGTGCCTGCCATGGCAATGGGGCTTCAAAACCCCCTGCAGGCTCAGGGGGGCTCAGGGTGAGCTGAGCCAGGGCATATCCCCATGTCCCTGTCACTGCTGCCTGCCTCGGGGAGGACTCCTTGCCTCTCCTGGGAGCACAGGCTACGAAGGAAGCCTTGTTCCCAAGGATCAGGGCCAGGCTTTTGCCAGGGAGGGAGAGACAGTGCAGGCAGGAGATCAGAGGAAACCTTTGTGCTGTCCTTGCACTGATACCAGCAGTTCCTCTGCCATTCCTCTGGGACAGGGGGATGCTCCCTGGGAAGGGGTTTCTGCACCCAACATCAGCACGTGGGTGATGTGCTGGAGGCCTGAACCCAAATCTGACCCAAACCCCAGTGCTCCCCAGCACAGAGGGAGAGGGATGCTGACCCAAACTCGGATATGAGCTGGAGGGAGAGGGAAACGCTCAGGATTAGGCTGGGAAGGAGTGGTTTGGTCCCTGGGGCTTGTGCCAGGGCAGCAGGAGGCTGGTGCCAGGCTGGTGATCAGTGCCCGGGGTGCAGCCTGGCAGGAGAATCCTCCAAAGCCCTGTGCTGCTCACCGAGCCAGGGCTCAGCCATCTGGATTAGAGAGAGCCCTGGGAATGCTTTCCTTGGGAAAGGAGGAAAAGCCAGGCCCCAGGGTGACCAAGGGCACTTGTGACCACTCTCTGGGCTGTGTCTATCTCTCCACCCATTTCCCCCTCACTTGCCCCCATTAGCCATGGCAACTGCTGGGAGTGCAGCTTCCCTTCAGGAGAGACCACGGCTCCTACAGAACCAGCTCCCACAGCTGCCTCAGCCACTTCAGCCAAGTCTGGGGGTGGGGAGGAACAAAAGGAGCACTGCAGAGCTGGGGCTAAGATGGGAAGAAGGACAGGAGGGGCTGTCTTGCCTGGGATGAGCCCCTGGGAAATGCTGCTCTGGTTTCCCAGGCCTTAAGAGCTCAGCGATGATGGATAAAACCCACAGCCTGGGGCCTCTCCTCAGCAGCTCGGGTTGCAGGGGGCTGAAGGCAGCAGGAGCAGCCCCCCATGCAGTGCCCCCAAGGACTGGGCTTCTTTGGAACCTAACACAAACACGTTGGGGGTGGGAGTGCCAGCAGTGCCTGCAGCCCATGGACAAACGGCAGCGTGGCTCAGACCCACCCAAGGCACAGCAGGACAGCCCTGCTGGCCCCAAAGGGGCTGCAGAGCCCTGGGGAGCAGCAGAGGGGCGAGGCAGGAGCTGCGTCGGGGCAGGAGGAGAGCTGTTGGAACCCTGGTGGCCCTGGGAGCCAGTTTCGTGGCCGTTGTGTGCCAGAGCAGAGGGGGATTCACCTCCCTGGAACTGGGAGATGCACGTGGAATTGGGGATGGAATGTCCCTGCTGGAGGTGCAGAGCCAGGTCCCCATGCTGTGCATTCCCTCACCATTCCTGGCTACAATGGGGATTTATTTCTGCCCAAACAAATGAGGTGGGGTAGGATTTGTGGTGAGATGCAGCCCGGGGTAATCAGGGAATTTCCAGGGAGCCTTCCCGACATCCCTGGAACAGGCACCTGGGATTAACACAACACCCAGAACCAGGGGGATCTCCCAGGATCCACAGAATCAGAACTGGAAGTGCAGGAGCCAAAGGGCTCCAGCAGACGGAGGAGAAGGCAGGGACTGGGAGATGTTAAACCAGTGAGGGGCACTGGAAACAGGTCAGGTCGCTGAAATATGTGACCTTCAATCCCAAATTCCTTGTCAGGTGAGAGGCAAGTCCCGCTCCAGTTCAGCTCAGAGCACTCAAGGTCACACCCAGCCCATTAAATCTCCTCCAGCTACTGCTGGATAAATGGAACCAAGAGAAACTCACCGTGCAGGCTGAATGACTTGTAGCAACAAATATGGTTGATTAGGGTTGGGGTTTTGGTTGGGGTTTTTTTCCTTTTTTTTCACTTTCAAATTATTTGCAATCTCGAGTTTGATTTGTATGAACATATTTGTTGGAGGAAATTGCTTTATGCAAATGGATTCCAGCTGAGGGACCTGTGACACCAGAAGTGCTGTTGAGCCTCAGATGCCCTCAGTGGTGCCTGGAAGAAGGAGAGGGGGGCTGGTTCTCTCCTCCTCCTCGTCCTCCTCTTCCTCCTCCTCCAAACAAGGCATTTCACAGCCTTCCCAGACGTGTTCAGATGCAGCCTGGCTTTACAGAGTATTTGCAGAACAAGGCTCAGCCTGTAAAAAAAAAGAATAAAAAATGGATGCGTGTTGCACTGCTGGAATTTCACATCCTAGAGAGCAGAAATCAGAGAGCCAGGCTGATATTTTCACCTGAAATGTAGGGTAAAAATGTTGTATCACCCTCCAGGGGCTGAATTATTGAAAGGCAGTGATTTATGGATACCTGCCATCCGAGCTGCTCCGTTCACCTCGGCAGCTGAGGTGAATGTGGCTTCATCTGACTAAGCCAGGCTCAAGGTGAGTTAGGGATGCTCCCTCCTCCACAGATTTCACAACTGCTGGACCAAACCCAGGTCCAGGTAGGAAGCAGGCAGAGGGTTTTGTCTGAATGGTTGGGAATTTTGGGAGGAAAATGGTTTGAATGGGAACAGTAAATGGTCTTTTTCTGCCTCTGTGCAGAAGACACTGTCCTGTGGCTTGCTGGGGAGCTCAGCACTGGCTAAATCCCGGGAGGTGATTAGGGACCAAATCCTAAGGGATCAAAGGGAGCTGTGAGAGGAGGGGCGTTCTGATTTTCCTGGTTTTCAAGTCCTTTTCCAGCCTCACCCCTGAGTCCCAGGTGCACCTTCCCTCCCTCCACCCACCCTGAGCCACTGCTCTCCCCACAGAGAGAGGGTGTGGGAATGTTTCCACCTCCCCCTCATCTCCCTGAACCCCCCAAACTCCTGCCAGCCTCCTTTCCTCACGGTTTGGAACAGAAATTTGCCAGCTTCACACCTGTCAGGTTTAACTGATTGCCCGTGGAGGGAGGGAGAGAGGGAGGGGAGGAGGGAGTCCATCCATATGGCTCTGCCTACCAGGGGAAATTCCTCCATTCCTGGAGGAATAAATTCATTTCCAGCCTGCTGCAGCTCCCAGTCCTTCAGTGACCGTGTCCCCATAACAATGGACAGTGGCTTTCTGCTGGCACACAGCTCTGTCCACCCAGGGAGCCGATCCCACCCCGAAATGCTCCTCCCAAGGTCCATAATTCCCCCAGTGTGCCCAGTCCAGCTGCTGCCAGCTGTGCTCTGAATGCTGCAGCTGTCTGGGGTTATGAATGGAATGGGAATGGGGTGGGAATGCCAGGTCGGAGTAAACACTGCCCAGGAATAATGGCATGGGGGGCTTTGCAACGGGGGAGAATCGTAATTAAATAGAAATTAGTTACTTAAATGGTCACTTCCTGGGGTTTCGTTGACGTCCGATTAACTGAACTTTTAATTTGCATAAGCAATAAATGTTTAATTATGTTATTAATATATTTGAGTTGAGGAGCTTATGGGGTTTTATAATTGGCATTTAACTAGATAGTTCCAGCATATTAACTGATGTTTTATAGCTCCACGTGAGCTTCTCCAATTATAACTGACCTAAAAATTTGCTTGGAGGACCTGCCTTGAAAGTGTTACCTGAGCAACAGAAAGGGGGGAGGTGGAGAGGAGGATGTTGGAGCCTGTCCCCAAAAGGAGGGATGTGCACAGGCAGCTCTGCACCCTCCACAGAGGCTCTGAGACCCCTGGCCCATCCTTTCCTCAAGGCCCTGTGTCACAGAGGGGACACCTCCCCTCTCCTGGCGTCCAGCTGAGCCCAGAGGTGACACCCAGCAGGGGATTGGGGTGGGGAGAAGGAGATTTGGAAATGGGGAGGGCTTGTCCTGGGTTAGGGGGTGACCTTGTGACTGACCAGCTCTGGCAGCCTCTGTGTCCAACTCCCAAATCCCGTCAGTCATTCTAAATCCATGTTCCATCCCGTCTCTACACCTGCTTTGATGACATGACTGGTTTAGTAGGCAAAAAAATGACATTGTGTTTGACTGACAAGGCCCATTTCCCATGAACCTCACAGACTGGCATTGATTATATTCCTGCCTTTTAATTCTTTATTACCTGGAGCCTGTGTTTGCTTTTTCTGTGGTGCCAGGAAATCACCCTGTAGGATTCGAGTCATGCTCTGTGCCCTCCTCCATTCTGCTGGAATTTAACCTTCTCAAATTTAACTATTTTAACAAATAGTCAAAAACCAACAGCAGTGAGTTAGGAATCTCCTCAGCTGAGTCTTTCAACCCCTCTGTTTGCTTATTATAAGTGAAGTATCCAAGGAGATGCTGTCCAGCAAGCTCCTCAGCCTCGTCATCCTCAAACACAGGGAGATTGTTTTGTCATCTCAGAAGCCACAAACAAACGTGTGCCAGTCTCCAGAGACAGACCATGAGCAGTTTTTCAAATCTTCTGCCTTTTCTGAATCATTACAGCCCTCTTGGCCATATCCACCTGCTGGAGTGCCTGTGGAGCAGTGCAGGGACGTTGTTTAGTCCTGTTGTATGCCCAGGGCAAGCCTGGCTTTTGTACCCACGGCCTGTCCTTCAGCTTCTCTGTGCTGCTGGCTGATTGCTCCCTTTCCTGCTTTCCATTGGATCCATGCTGGAGAAGGGGGAGCTCCCTGTGCCCAAGCTGAGACACGCCCGGCTGAAGGAGGCTGCAACTGGTGCTTCCATCATTTCAGAAGTTAGGTGGGGTGGGAGGGTGTGTGAGAAGCCTTTCAATGCCATTAACGGGAGGGAGAGATCAGGAAAAGGGTCGGGAAGGTGAAATCTGAGTTGTTTTGTGCACCACGTCCCTCTCCTGGAGCAGGATTGGGTGGGGGCAGCTGGGGACACCAGGACAGGGATGGTGACAGTCCTGGAAGGTGTGTGAAGGGCAGGAGGGGAGGCAGCAGCACCAGGAGCACCCAGCAGCTCCATCCTCACACATCTAGCAGCTCCCTCCCTGCTCCAGGAGGCTGGAGAGTCACTTTTTGGTCAGGATTGCTGCAGCTCTCAGGTTTTTGGGAGAGGAGAGAAGGAAGGGGGTGTGAGGAGCAGCCTGGAGCCCTCCTTGCTGCTGCAGCTGCCCGGGGACAGGAGAGGACTGTCCCCCTTCCCCTGCCCATGCACTTCTGGCCAGGTGACAGGGAAGCAGAGCAGCTCCTGCTCACCCCGCCGGGCATCCCCTGGGCCCCTGAACACGGATGCAAACGGGAGGTGAGCTCATCCTTTGGAGACATCCAGGACGCAGCTGCCCGGCGCTGTAAACACCCCGGCGGCAACGGGAGACAAACACGGCCCGGGGCACACGGCCAGGCAGAGTGAGACGGTCCCAGGAGTGCTGCTGGGGATCGCTGAGCAAATTAACTCTATTAACACAAACGATGAGAGTCTGAGCTGCAGTTCCTGTGCCTTCTATCTGACAGAATTCATCTGGTGGCTGCTTGTAATAGGGTGACCTTAATGGACTCATCAAGGGAGCAGGGCTGTATCTCTGGCTGAACAGGGGTTTGGGAGCACGCTGTGCTCTGGGCAGGCTGCTGAGAGCAGGACAGGCACACTCTGGTGTAATGAGCTGCAGGATCCAGCCCCTCCATCCCTCCAGGAGAGGCAATTTCAAGTGTCATCACCTCCTTGAAACTGTGCGGCAGAAGAAATAAATTACTAAAGGGATTTGATTGTTCATTACTCTGCCAAGCTGCAAGGAAATGAAGCAGAACTAAAATTAAGGGCTGCGAGGCAGAGGAAATGCTGGAGAACATTTCCCTTCTTCTCCAGGGCTCATCTTCTTCCCCAAAACAGGCTGGGGTGCTCCCCATCCTGCAAGTCCTGGCCTGTGGGAGGCAGGGGGGTCTGTGGGGTTGGCCAAGCAAGGTGGGCAGGGGGCAGGTGAGTTTGGGGTGGGTTAGTGGCAGCAAGGTCGTGTTTGTCCCCTCTTTGCTAGAGTGGCACAGAAAAGAAAAACCAGCCCAGGAAGAGGAATCTGTGGTGGAGTTCCTACCAGAGTTGTGCAGGATCCTCATCCCTGCTGGATCCCGTGGTGTTAACTCCCTGCTCCCACTGCTGCATCCAAACCCCATCCTTGTTAGTGGCCACTGGCAGCATGAAAAGGGAGGTCACCAAGGGCTAGGGCCACATTCCAGACATGTTTCTGCGGCCAGCAGCTCTTTAACCAGATGTTATTTAACCAAGGATGGTGCTTCCTGCAGGGCAGGGGAGGAGAGGGACAAGCTGGTCATTACTGGAGAGAGCCTTGCATGGCAAAGCCATTCCCTGGCTGGAATGTGTGTGAAATCCCCCCTAAAGCCAAGCACATCCCAGTGTCCACTTCAAAGCCGGCACCCCAGGGAGGGCTGGATCCACACATTGCACTTCCAGGCTCTCCCAAAACCTCATCAGAGGCTGGAGAGCGGCTGGAAAAGCCTCAAAGTGCCAGCTGGGCTGGCAAAAATGACAGAGGGAAGGAAAGTGGTCAGGGATCTTCAAGGGATGCTGTGCTCAGTACCCAGACAGGGGGATGGCCATGCTGGGAATGAGCTGGGCACCCAGGGCATACCCAGATTCCTGGGCTTCAGTGGGGGGAAGTTAGAGAGGGGATGGAGGGATTCCCACTTGTGGGAGGGAGAGAAAGGACAATGCAGAGGGCTCGGGGCATTTGTTTGTTTAACCACCCTTGGGGACACGGGTTTTGCCCCCATCACACACACAATAAAACCAGGACACTCCCAGCAGCCCTTCGCAGGGACCGGCAGCGCCGTGTGGGAGGTGAGCAGCACATTTTGGGGGCCCAGCCAGTGCAGAGGGGGACTTCCAGGGAAATGAGGCATTGTCAGGATCGCAGCCATGCCTTGGCACTCGCCTGTGTGGTGGCTGATTGTGTAAGTGAGAGTTACATCAACAAACACCCCGATGGGAGAGGCTGTGACGGCTCTGAAAATTCCATCTGACTGATATCAGGGCACGGAGGCAGAAGAGCAGCTCTGCCTGCATTTTGGTGTTTAACCTTTAGCTGGCTGTGCTGCAAAACGTGGAATAGGTCAAGATTATCTCGAGTCAGGATGTTCCCTGCTGTCAGATCTTTGTAGGCTTTCAAGGCTAATCAGGAAGAAAGGAGACCTAATCAGGGGAACAGGCAGCATCCCTCAGCCAAGGACATCCTGGAACTAACAACTTTTAAGGGTGTGGTAAATGAAGATGTTGTTGTCTATCAGTGGAACAGACAGCAGATACCATCCCTTACTCCAGGACCTCCTGGAACTAACAAGCCTTAAGGATGTGTTAAATCAAGATGTTGATGGATGTCTGTGTGTACACTGCTAACCTGGCAAAACATTCAGGGTCTATGCATCCTGTAGCTGAACTATCTTCATTATAATATCGAAAATCACATCGCAAAGGCCCTGCCCAGGAGAAAACTCTCCCCCTGTGCGTGTGTAGAAGTTTGCTGGGGTTACATAGCTCGCATGGGAATTACTGACATGATACTTTTGTCTCCAAGTGAAGCCCAGACACTCTTCCTCCCCAGAAAAGCTGCCTTTCCTCACCAAATCACTCCTGCTCCCCGAGCTGAGGCCCAGCTGCCCCTGTTCCTCTCCCCAGATGAGCAGCACTTGGTGACAGAGCCAGGTCTGGATCCTGCCAGGGGTTAAGTGGTGCTGCAAACCACGAATTGACATGGAAGGTGGGTTTGTGTTTGCACGGGACAGAATTTCACTGTGAAGTGCAGCCTGGTCACCTCCACCTGCAGTGAGGAAAGGGTCTGAGCTGGAGCAGGGTCTGAGGGGGCCTAGGTGGGAGCAGAATAAGCTCCTGTGTTCCCCTTCTCCTCTCCCCTTCAAACCAGCATCAAAGCAAGGGCTGGGAAAGGTTTGGACCCAGGGAATGAAGGGCTGAATGCACTTCAACCTCACACACCCACGGTCCAGTGCCACTGGTGCAGCTTTCCCAGCAGTGTCTTGCCCTCCTTAATCCCTTTCATCCTCTGGGTGCTCGGCTGTCCCTGGAAGGGATTCACTGAAAGCACTCAGCCCAGAGATCGGCCCCCAGAGAAACCCTCCCCACCTCTCCTCCCTCAGACTTCAGATCCCTTTTAAACCCCCAGTGCCCTTCGAGCCCGGCTGTTTATCCTCCCTTTGCCCTGTCAGCTCCCGGGAACAGCTTTCCATTAACCCTTTGCATCACAACAGGGCTGGGAACCAGCTTGTGCCTGGGGGTGTGTGTTCTACTGGAGCGTGTCTCAAATTAGCCAGTACTGCTCCTGCCTTCAGAACCAAACCGGGGAAGTATTTGTTCTGCCAAGCTTTTCAACTCGGTTTAATTTAGCTCTGTGAACTTGTCCCAGGCTCCCTGGAATGTGTCAGGTGGGGTGTATTATAAATATGCATCATCTGAGCTCATTGTCTTGCTCAAAGGACCAGCAGGCAGAAAGAGTCCAGCAAATGTCTCCTTCCACCAGGTCACGGTGACAATCCAGGCTGGGGACAGGCTTACTTTGGGCTGGCACTGGCTGGGCACAGGGTGCTTTGCTGAAAATGCTGTGAGCAGGGATGGATGGAGCGCTGGGGTCTCATTAAGTCCAGCAAGGCTGGCTGCTACAGGAGCTTCAGAGCTGCCAGCACAAAAGAGAAGGATCCCAGTCCCTTCCCATGGCTGTGAGCAAGGCAGCCCCGAGCTGAGCGCCTTGGCCAGCCAGCCATGAAACAGAGGGGGATTTGCTCGCTGTGGGGAGGTGATAAATGGAAAGGGAACCCTGCTTTGGAATTGGTTATGGGTGCAGGCAGATCTCAGAGCAGAGGGTTTATCAGAGGTGTTGAGTGTTGTTGTGGTGGTTTGCGGGGAAGCAAAGAGGGATCAGGTTGGATTTAGGAGGGGGCAGACAGGAGAAGGATGTGCAGCTGTCTTGGAACAAATTAGCTCCACTCAGAGCTGCTGTAAACCAGCCCTGAGACTGGCCCAGCTTCCAGATTCACCTGGGGGATGCAGGTCAGTGCCTCAGCAAGGAGATGCGGCTCAGGCTCTCCTTGGGGCAGCTGAATTCAGGGCAGACAGTCAGAACAGAAAAAATACCAGGGTGACACCCTGTCATCTCCCCCAGATGAAGCCTTCCTGCCTGCCCAGACTCCATCCCACAGCTCTGCCCCTCCCCACCCGCTCAGGATGTCACTGTGGATGCACAAAGTGCAGAATGAGCTGTGGGAGCCCAGCTTTACAAAGCCAGTCCCAGACAGGCCCAGACCCTTGGTGGGGATGCAGCATGTCCCACTCTCAAGTCCTGATCCCAAGAACAGCCAGTACAAATGTCCCAGTAAAAGTCCCAGTAAGTGTCCCAGTAAATGTCCCAGCCACTCCAGTAGTTCTGAGGAG
This sequence comes from Promerops cafer, assembly GCA_013398275.1. NCBI lineage: Eukaryota > Metazoa > Chordata > Aves > Passeriformes > Nectariniidae > Promerops > Promerops cafer. The sequence goes on from VZSE01006135.1 coordinate 239,213, forward strand.
AGAGACCTCACTTCCAAAAGTGTGACAGCCGCCCATCTCCCCGTTCCTTTCACAAATTCCTCCACACCAAGAGCCCGTGAGTCATTCCCGCTCTGCCATAGCCTTCCCTGGATGCTTTCCAGTGGATCCATCTCTGCCTGGCTGCACGCTGCCTTGGGGAACATCTTTCTTGCTCTCCTGCAAGCTGCTTGTCCCGCTGTGCCTCGGTGATTATTGACTGCTGCTGCCCGCAGCTGCACTGTGTCACCGCCGGGATGGCTCTGTCCCTTTGTCCCTCCGCTGGGAAACGCTGGCCTGGCTCTTGGCAGCAAATCACAGACAGAGCCACCAGCCCCGAGGCTGTTCGGGCTGTTGGGCCAAAGGGTTTGTCTCAGCCAGTGCGGTTCTCGGTGCTGTGACCGAGCCCGGCGCATCCCGCCGGGATGCGCGTCGGAGTCTGGCGGGCAGCCCTGGCTCCTGTGGGAGCTGGGAGCCGCTGGCAGCGCTGCAGTGTGCTTTTCCTGAGCTCTGGGGCTGGGAGTATCAGCGCCTCGCAGAACGGTGCAAAGATCTTCCTCTGCTGGCGGCTGCTGTGCGAGAGGCGCGCACACGCCGTCAGGTGACTGGGAATGATGCTCAGTGGAGAGAAACCACTTCCCTCCCTTTCCTGAGTCTGCCTCCATCTCCAGAAGAGCCGTGGGAGAACAAAGCAATGAGCAAAACAGCTCTGAAAGAGACTGGGGGTGGGACGCCCTTCTTTTCCCCTTAATTGTAATACTGTGAATTAATTCAGCTTCCAGCAGGAACGAGGAGTTTCCCAGCAGCCCTCAGACATCCAGATAAGGCTGAGCTGTTTGGTGAGCCCCTCTGGGTTCTCTGGTACCTGCCTCACTGCCAACTGCTTCACACAATTTTTTTCTTTTTCCTTTTTTGGGGGGTTTGGTTGGTTTTTTGTTTGGGTTTTTTTTTTTTTGAGAGTTTTAAATTGTTCAAGCATGACAGAGCACGGTGGTTTGCATTCTTAATTGGCAAAGCCTTTTCCCACTCCCGTCTGGAGGCCCCTGAGCTGTCCTGCCAATTTATTCTGATCCTGATTCACAAGCCTTGCAAACATCTTCCCAGGGCTGCCCAAAAGTCCTGTCAGTGGAAGTGAATCCTCATCTGGCACTTCTGGGCATCTCCTGATGCTTTTCTGGTGTTCTCCTCTTTGACTTGAAACATCCCTTTTTGCAGCAAGCCTCCCTTCCAGAAAAGCCCTGGTGGTGCCCTCCAAACTGTACCAACCACAACTCTTCCCCAGGGGGAAATAAACCCTGGATATTGATGGAAAAAATAGGTTTAAAAGGGGGAAAAAAAGTAAGAGGGAAGAGCAAGCATAGAGGTTTCTCTCTAATTCTCATTTTCTTCTATCCTGGGCGCTTTCCTGCTCTCTCAGGACCTTCTTCTCTCATTTATCTTCCTCACCTCCTGGGGTTTCCTCTTCCTGACAGCAATTAGCACTGTCACCTCTGACATCTCCCTGCCGGGACCCCTGCAAAGCCCTGACCAACACTTCTGAGTGGCTCAGATTGTCCTCAGCAAGGAGAGCTGCAGTGCAGGGGCAGGGTTTGGTGTCACAGGGTTGTGCCATGTGTTGGTGCTTGTCCCTGGGATGGGCTCTGACACCGGGATGTTCATACAGAGAGCCTGGAAAGGAGGAGGGACTCTCATAAACACCCCAAATATCTGCAATTCTCCTCGTGCTCCTTCATTCTTTCACTCCCCTCCTCCCCTTCCTGTCTTCACCCACTGCCCTGTATTCACCTCTCCCTCTTCTGCTGTATTTCCCCCCTCTCTAAATTTTCTCAGCCCCTTCCTGCTATCACCCAGCCTCACCTGACTTCCTGGAGATCCGTTTTATTTATTTCCTTTGCCTCTTTCTCTTTGCACCCTCTTCCCCGCCCCACACACCTGATTTACAGCGGCAGCAGGAGGCTGATCCCTGCTCGGTCCCTGCCATCCCGAGAGCCATTAGGGGCCAATTCATCACGGAAATGCCCCGGCCAAAGTGATTGGGACATTCTTTACAGCCACAGTCCCCAGTGCTGGGCTGGGGGGGGGTTTGGATGGCGAGATGTCAGCTGTGAGAGAGCTGTCTGGAGGCACAAATATTATTTACAGGGTGTTGTGGGCTTAGGGAGGAGGGAAGAGGAAGAAAAGTGGCTGCCCCGGCGGGTTCTGATGACTCCAGCATCCTGCCAGCAAAGACACACAGCTCAGAGCTCTTCATTAAGGAGCAGGGGAAGGCAGGGGGAGGGTGGGATGCTGACCGATGGATGCTCCGGGGTGTCGGAGTTTGGCAGCAGAAAATCAGGATCTTGTGGGAAAGGGAATGGGGCATCGGTGTCAGAGCAATGCCCAGGGCGAATTCCTCAGCGTGGGGCTGGGAGCTCAAGTGCTTTGTGCAATTTTGGATCGACCAGAGCAGGAGGGGTTCCCAGGGAGATATTTGCACACCTCAGTTCACTCCTGGATGACAGCAGCAAATCTGAGAGCTGGGCAAGGCTGGCTGGGAGGGGAGATCTGGGAATACTCTCTTGGAAATGATCCAGTGCAGCCCTTTTGCGGCTGCACCTGGCACGGGGGGTTCAGGATAAGCAAGTGCTGGATCCATGGAGGTGAAGTGGGAGTAAAAGGAAGGTTTTTCACCCTGAAAAGTCTTGGATTCGTCATCCTGTGTGGTTTGGGAATGTGTGCAGATGTTTTATAGCCACATACATTTTGTTTTATTTCTTTGCACATGGAAAGTGGGCCATCCGTGGCCTTGGGGATGGGTAGTTTAGGGGAGATTCTGGTACCCAAAGCCAAAATTGTGGCAGAATAAGATCCATTAGCCCAATCTGGTCTCTAAGAGCAGCCAGTAGCCAGGGCATTAAGAAAAGTACAAAAATTAGATGTGACAGACAAGTTCTACAAAGCCCCTTGTTCCCTCATCCCTGTCTTGCTCCCCTCCCTTGAATATCTTTTCCTCCTCCTCCTCCTTCTTCCTCCATCCCAATTATCTCCTCCTTTCATCACTGCCGGAGTTGTAAGTACAAAGTACCAATTAGCTAGTTTTCAAGTTTAATTAGGTTGGAAGGTAGAGCAAATTAAATCCTTTTATCGCAGGTTTCAAAGCGCTTTCCCATCGGGATGGCTTTCCTTTGGATGAGGCCCGTGTTTGTCACCAAGGAGCTGGCCCAGGTCACAGAGCAGGGGATGAAATACAAGACTGGGTCTATCTCCCTCCTGCCCCTAAATCCTGCACTCAGGACATTTTATTCTTTTTTTTTAATGATTTGGGGTGCACAAACCTCTGCTCCACCTCAATCAAGTGAGCATTGCTCCTTAGCTCGTTTTAAGAACATTCCAGCAGCACCAGGAATTCAGTGAGGACGCTGTGACAAAGCCCAGCCAGCTGCTTTCAAAATACTTCAACAGTATCAAGCAGCAGGTCCACACGAATGCTTGGAAGCACCTTTATTCCCTAAACCCTTCTTCCTTTGAGACCTGAACAAAGGCAGAGAAGCAGATCCAGGAATAAACACCTGAAGATGGAACAGCAGAGAGCAGTGAGGAAGCGTTTAACTCTTGGAGACACAACTGTAGCCACAATCTCTGTTCCTCTTGAGCTCTGAGCAGTGCCTTTCAATAGGATCTGGCTCCCTCCAGGGAGCTGCTGGCCAGGGACACTCGGGAAAGCTTCGGAATTCATCCTCACCTTTGCTCCTGGAGTCCCTGGTGGGGCCAGCGCCAGCCCAGCTGCAGTTTTGGTGTCCTAACCCTGTCCCCTGTGCTCCCCTGTGTGTTGCAGACAAGCCACTACCTCAGAGTGCCCCGGGAGGCATCATCGGGATCGTGGGAGGCGTCGTCGCCGCCGTCTTCATCATCGGCGTGGCCGTCACCGTCATCATCGTCTACAGGCGGCAGCAGAAGAGCCGCTCCGACACTGATAACGACCTGTGAGTAGCACAGCCACTGTCCCCCGAGGGGACAGCACCTCTGGCCCTTCCTCTGCCTGCACAACGGGAAAACTTGGTGGCAAAATGTTTTCCTGCTGTTTCCGTCTCATTGCTCTGATCCTCTTCCCTTCCTTGGGGCTTCCTGGTGCTTCCCGTGCTGCTCTCTCCTGTTCCTGAGCTCTCAGCACAAGCCTGAAGTGGCAGCTGGGGCACAGGGATGCTCCCCCAGCTGCTGGGCTTGCTGAGGCACGTCCTTGGGGCAGAGGCTCAGTGCCACTGTCCCCTCCGTGGGTAGAAGAGGATCCTGTTCCTCCTTTCCCAATGGCTTCAGGCTCCTGAATGAGACTGAATCACATCCTGCCATCAGAGGGGGGTTTCTGATAGACCCTGAGCACCTCTGAGTGCATCCCAAAGAGTCTGGAAAGGGTTCACATCCACCAGCATTGCAGTTTTGGACCTATGGGTGACAAAAACTCTGTCAGCAGCAGGGACAGGGGCCACCACAGGGGCTCCTCTTGGGCAGGACTTGCTTTGCTCTGCCCAGTGCAGGGCAGCAGAGATCCCAGGCAGGGAACTGAGTGGTGTGGAGGTCACTTCATGCAGCAGGAACCTCTTGAGGAGCGTTTACCCTGGGCTCTGCTGAACAGCTCTGTCTTGTCACCAGCTCTTCACCCCCTCCCTCCCTTCCCACCTCGCAGGGGAGGCACGGAAAGCCCAGCACCCAGAGGTTGCTTTTATGTTCCGCCGCCCCCCACCTCATTGTTGTTACACCTTGGGCACATTTTGTGCTCCATTTAATCCCATTTGAGAGAGGGCACTGGAGGATAGCGGGAGAGGCAGGGGAGAGGAGCGGGGGAAGCAGCAGGAGAGGCAGAAAGGCACACAAACAACAAAAACCAGCACCACAAGGTGAAATTGCATCAACAGCAGCGGGCCTGTGATCGAGATGCATTCTGACAATCCACTTCCCACAATGGCCCTCCACCAGGCTCAGGGAAGAGCCACTTTAGCTGAGAATAGAAACACAGCCGTGCCCAGCTCTGCAGAGGTGCTGCCTCTATTGTGGAGGCTGATCCCGAAGGTAATAGCATTTCTTTTCTGCAGAGCCATGAAGTCAATGTTTTACAGAGCCCCGGGGACCTGTTCTGCCCTCCCTGCCACCAGCACATTCCAGTCCCACGCTGGAATCCAAGGGAAGGCGCCCATCTCCATCAGATCTGGTGGAGTCTGCACGGAGAGAAGGGAGGGGGGCAGCCAGCTAATTAGTGGATCAGAGTTTTAATAAGTTTTGTAAAAGGATTAGACACATCTGTGCATGTGAACAGAATGTGCAGAGACAGTCTCTAGGCTGGGATTATCGTGGCTGCCAATCCCTATGCTCTGGGGTAAAAGCTGATCCTTGGTGAGGGTCAGGGATAAATGTCCCTGCCTGGCAGAGCATGTCCACAAGGAGGATTCAAATTCCTCCTGGGAAGCCGTGGCAGGGCGACCATGCCAGAGAAACTGCCCAACTGGGGCTGGCACTACCTCGTTACCTCACAGCCATAACACAGCCATAACACAAACCACTCCCAAGGGAAGGTCTGCAGGCATCCCAGCTGCACCCAGGATCTGCAGTCTGACACGGGGATTTGCCTGGAATAGGGACAGCATGCTAGGAGGGAGTTTATTTCCATTAACAATTCCAATTGGGGTGAGACAAAGGGCACGGGGGAGTTCCTGAGGATAATCTATGTGATTGTATTGGCAGTTTGGTGACAAACACAATCAAATCCTTGGGCACATCAAAGCAGCAGAACCTTTTCTTCTGCTTTCTACTCAGCAGCCTCTTCTTTCTCTGCAGGATTGACCTCCCTCCATCCCACAAACCTGCCCCTCCACCCAGGAGGAAACAGGACATGAAAAGCCACCTGACTCCAGAAGACATCCAGGTAAAAGCCTGCAAATTCCTGCCTCTGGCATGGAAAACTGATTCCAAGCAGTGTCCACAGTGCCTGGATTTTGGGAAATGGGGGTTGCAAGAGCAAAGAAGTTCCTGGCTTGAGTTTGAGGGGCAGAAAGTGAGGATTTTTCAAGGCCAGGTTGGATGGGGCTCTGAGAAGCTTGGTCCAGTGGGAGGTTTGAACTAAATTATCTTTAAGGTCCCTTCCAACCCAAACTGTTCTGTGACTCTGTGATTCTATGACTCTGTGACTTGTCCCCCCAGAATTCCCAGAGTCTGGCAGTAATTAAAAGCTGTAATTTAGATTCTGCTCTGTCCCTTTGGTGGACATTGAAGTCTGAAGGAATTGGTGTTTGGTTGTGGTGTCACCTGAAGCAGAGCTTGCCCCAAGCTGTGCCAGAGGATAACCCTTGCTCTTCTCATCCCTCTTCTCTCCCCTCTGCTCCAGGTTGTTCACTTGGACAACATGAAACACGAGGAGGAGATCCAGAAGTTCCCTCTGCAGACTCCCTACTATGACATGGCAGCCCCCGAGCCCTCTCCCTACAGTGACAAACTGGTAAGGAGCACAGGGTGACAGTGGCACTGCCTGGCACCTCAGCCCAGCCTCACCTGGCACACAGGACCTCTCACCCTAAAAAAACAAGATCCCCACCATCCACAGTCCGGGATTATCCCATGCTGGAGGAAAGCAGCCTCCACACTCTGATCTCAGCTCACCCGAATTCAGCTGTCCATAGGTCCCAGAGCTGTGCCTTCATGGGTAGAATGCCCTGCCCACCCCAAATTCTGTACCTGCAATCCACCTACCCCACCCTGGCCACTCCTCACCTCCTGCCAGGAGCCCCTGTTAGAGTTTGCAGCTGAGGGAAGCAGCAGTGAGAGCTTCACAAAGCAATTATCTGCAGGGCAGAGCGTGCCAGCGTTTGACTCTCACTTGACAACAACAAGTTCTTTAAACCCTTTTTTTTTTTTTTTTCTGGCGTGTGGATTTGTTCAGCCTCAGATGGGGAGATGTTAATGTGAGGCAGCAGCAGCGGGGAGAGATTAAGGGTCAGGAGGAGATGCTGGCAGTCACGTGGGAAAGGCTGGTTTGCAAGGAGTGAGGAAATGTTAGATGTAAAGGTGCAGGGAACAGAAATCAGGTAAGATTAGAGTGGGTTTTTGATGAGAAAACAGAAAACCATCCCCTTCCCAGGCCTTGGACAGCATCCTTTCCCTCCCTCATCCCATGGCATGGGGATGCTCTGGTTTTTTATCCATAGGAGACAAGATATCCCAATGTAAATCCTTCAGGTCACTCCCAGCTCCTCCTCACGAGGAGTTCAGAGCACTGCACGCCCAGCCCAGTGCTTCAGTGAACTCCCTGGCTGGAGAAAGGTGTATAAATATCAGCCCAGACTGGAGGAATTTTTTATGAACACCACTAATTACAACCCAGTTCATCCCAGCGTGACCCTGCCATGTGTGTTCCTGTGCAGATAATGGAAGGACAGGGCCCAGTGACCTTTAGCTGGCACAAGTCTGAAGCGAGGCAGACGCCAAGAGCCTTGGAAATCAAAAGCCACAGCTCTGTGCTGAGCTGGGTGGATGTGATCCTATTTACTTCATCCCTAAGGGAAAACTTCCCCTTGGAGCCCTCCCTCAGTCCTGGGGCTCGTCCCCAGCTCTTTCTAATCCTTGCTGAGTTTTAAATGAAACACAGGATGCTGGAGCGAGACCACTGCTTGAAAAGCATCTGAAAGCTGAATTTCAGGCAAGCAGGAGGATGGAGGAGCTCATTTTGGGAAATAACGAGCAGTCAGTTAATTAAGTGGCAGAGTTAGTGATGTGAGATGGGGCCTGATGGGTTGCTGCTCCGTAACCATGGGAACAGAGTTTGCTGCTCTCAATCCTGGCCGGAGAAGATGCATTTCCATGTCCCACGCCTGGCACCGGCTGCTCCTCGCCCGTGGATTCAGCCAGGAGGCGACGGACTGTGGAGCTCTCCTTTCACTTGGCCCACGGAGAACTGGCTCTGCAGCAAGGACGTGGTGTCTGGGGGACTCCAGCTGCTGCCACAGCTCTTGGCACGGGCCTGGCACAGCTGTGGATGAGCCCTGTCCCTGGGCAGCTTGCCTGGCAGCCCTGGGAGCGGCGTCAGGCTCAGCCAGCACGTACCTGCGCCTGCTCTGGCCCTCTGCCCCAGCAGCAGGATGCAGCCTGCTCCCAGTCCTTGCTAAATCGCTGCATCCTTTGGGCAGGCAGCTGGCTGTTCCAGTTTGGGACTGGCAAGGGAGAGAAGGGTGTCCCTGGCTGCCGAGGAGTGCTGATGTTGCTGGATTCTTCCCAGATCACACAGGCAGGACGCGCTGCCACGGCCAGGCCAGGGGTGGGTTGTGTTGTCCAGCTTTGCAAAGGAAGAAGCTTTGCCTTCCTCCCTGCAGGGAAAAAAGTGACTTGCATCACTTTTTTTCACCCTTAAAGCACTGCAGAAGCCTCCTTTTCATGTCACGGTGGGATTCTGAGGAGTGGGAACCCCCAGGGAACAGCAGTGGTTACCAAAACCACCGTGGGATGGAGCAAGACCTGCCCAATCCTTCACCTGAGGGCTGGGTCAGCTGGAGGATGAGGAGGGAAGCACATCCCTTGTCCTTGCCAACCTCACTTTGGCACAGCCCTGCTCCCACCGTGCCCAAAATGCAGATGCAGGTGGCTGCTCCGGGGTATCCATGGTTCTGGGATCCCTGAGAGGAAAAGGCACAGCAGCAAGGCAGGATATTCTTGTTCTGCCTGCACTTCATCTGCAGATTTGGCTTGGGAGGGGAGTGAAGAAGATGAGAGTGGAAGGGAGCAGATTCTGCAGGAAAACGGGGCGGGTGCATTCAGCTTTAAATGAATTGTGCAAAAGCTCGTAATTTGGGATAAACCAGATTTATCACGAGGCAGCATGAAAGGCACTGCCTGGGGTTGATGTTTTCACAGCACTAGAATGGGAGTCACGGAGTGATTAGAGATGGCAAAGAGTGAGGGAGGGGGGAATGGGTGAGGTGCCAGGAGAAAATAAAAGAGGCAGGTGGAGGAGGAACCTCCAAGAGGGTGTGCAGGGACGTGTGTGTGGACGTGTGCTGGCAGGGGACCAGGACAAAGGGAGAGGCTGGGGCATGTCTGCAGGGTCAGGATACCTGCAGGAGGGAGCAGAACTATGAAGGAAAATGTATTTTTAGGTGTTGCAGGCTGTGGGAAAGCCAACACAGAGCTGACAGCCCCAAAATGCCCAGGGACGGTGGCGTGGACACTTGAGGCTGCAGGGGTGGCTGTAGGAGTGGGGGGGGCTGCCTGCAGTGTTTTTCTCTGAGCAATTTTGGGGTAACAGTGAGGTTATCAAAGCAGGAAGGGGTGGAGAGTGTGTTTCAGGTGTGTGGGTGAAGGCAGGTGTGCTCTGCCAGTGCTTTTGTGTCAGGTGGATGCTCCGTGCGTGTGTGAGAGGCAGCAGGAGCCAGAGAGAGGTGGAGGCACGAGCGAGTGTAGGAGCAGAGCTGTGATTAGTGTCCGTGTCAGCAGGGCCCATTTGCACAGGTAGAAGGGGAAGTTTCATTGCTGCAGACAGCAAAATAATTTCTCTGGGTTTGCAGGGCAATTACCGGGGTGCCGATGGTGATGATTTACACCGAGCGCTTGCGTGAGGCAGTGCTGGGCCTTGTATACAAGGCACATTATTGATATTGTAATAAATTCTGCTCCAAACAGGCAGCAAGGAGCAGCACTGAGCTCAGGAGTGGGAGAAAGCAAGGGAAATCCATGGAGAAAAAACCCCCTGCGGGAAGGAAGCAGGAGAGGAGTGAGGCAAAGTAGACAGGATAGGAATGAGGAGGTAAAACTTAGTCTGGCTTCCTCCAGGAGTGGAGGAGGTACTGAGACACAAAATACAGGGGGAAAGAGCTCTGCAAGGCCTAGATTTAGGTCTGAGACTGGAGTTGGCATTGCTAATTTTCCTAAATGTCCAAACTCTGGGTCCAGACACGAAGCAGAGACTCCATAGGATGTGCAGCTTTCGTGCCAACAACTCGCCACTGCCATCTGGCCACCAAGGGCAGGACAGAGGTGACCCCCAGCCCTCTGCTCCTCCAGCCTCCAGCTTTGCTGAGCACTGGAAATGCTGCTGCAGCCCCGTTCCCCATCATTCCCCTCATCCCTGTGGCCGAGGGGCAGGATCAGGGAGCCAAGCCCTGGCACAGGCCAGCGCAGCAGGCAGAGGTAATCACTGAGTGAACAACCCCTTCCAGCAACAGGCTCTCAACGAGCTCATCACAGGGCTATAAACTTCTAAAAACGGCTCAGCCACAGCTGCTAGGTGGCTGAGGACACTTCCAAACAGAGAGGAGAGGAACACTTTCAAATTGAACACCTTTTGCACCACTGCCATGCGGTGCAGCCGTTTTGAAAGGGGAGAGAGAGACTGGAAAGCTGTTTTGTTTGGAAGAGACACCTCTCTCCTCTCAGAGAGGCTCAGCAGATGCCTGGCTAATGCTGGCACTGAAACCAGCCCCAAAAGTGAGGATTAAAGAAACTCCACAGGGCAAGAAGCCAGGATCCCCCTCACACCGTGGCTGCTGGCACCAAGGCTCCTCCTGAGGACCCATTTTCCCCACTGAGCCTCGAGCTCTCTGGGCCATCCTGCCTTCCAGGCTTCTCCCATTATTATCTGCATGAAAGATGTCTGGCTAGGAATGATCAGACAAATTGGATAATATTCCATTCATGCAGTCCTTGCTGATAAGCCTGCTTAGTGGAGGAATACCCATAAATATTTCCATGCCAAAGGATGATGCTTTTAGCATCTCTTAGACCGTGTTACAATGACAAAATCGTGCTGCAGAGTTAATCTGCAGTGCCAAGCTGTGCAGCCAAGCCTTGTGTTCAACGAGGCACTTCAGAACTCCACAGTCCCCACACTGGGGCACAGCAACAGTGGTGGCCAAGCAGTGTCATTCCCCTGTGGCCATGCCTTTGGAGATTTGGCTTTAAAGCCATTCCCTCCGGGTATCTCCTTCCCGAAACCCAAATTTCAAACCAATGATTTCCACTCATGTTGCCCAAACCTGAGTTTGCAACGAATCCCAAATTCTTGGGTTAAAACAGACAGCTCAGGTGCATGATAAGGTTTGGATTCACTGGTCCAGCCCCAGCTAAGGAAAATGCTGATCCCAGAGGGGTTCAGTGGAAGATCAGAGCAGTGAGATGCTGCTGGGAGCAGCCCCAGTGGCTGGGAGTGCTGCCAGCCAGGGCTGGGTCACTCAGCTCTGCATTTGGGGGAGCAGCGCCTTTGGGACTTTTGCTTTGATTTGGGATTTTACCTGACTGTTTATTCATTACCACCCTACCTCCCTCTTTTTAACTGTTTTTTCTTCCTCCTCCCCTCCCTCCTCACCCTTCTCTTCTTTCTTCCCCTTCACCGCCCGTGTCGTGTCTCACCCCTCACCATCTGCACGGACCCTCTGTCCTCACTCCCCACCTCCTCCTGACTCCTCCCTCGTGTCCCCCCACCGCCTTGCTGCTCTCTTCTCTCCAGAACCCTGGCAACAAGGACTGTGATGTCCAGTATGCAGAGCTGGACACGTCGGCTCTGGCCGCGTCACCCAGCCCTCGGACCTCCATCCATGCTGGCGGAGACCTAGTCGAGTATGCAACCATCCAGCCCAACTTACGCTAGCGCATGTCACTCTAGGCCCTTTCCCCTCAGGTTCTGGCCTCAAGGTACACATGGCACTCTGCCTCCCTCACTGCACCCCTCAAAGTCACCGCTCGCCCCTCCCTGCACTCCTCCCTCCCTGTGCAGCGCTCCCTCTGCGTCCCGTCTGCCCCTCCCTGCCTGCTCTCTCTCTGTCTCTCTGCTGCCCTGGTTTTTGGGGGTGCTGCCCAGAATGCCTTTGCCTTGCCTTGCCCCTCTGCATGCTCTTTTTGCTGTGTTTCCCTTTGCTTCCTGCAGCCAGGCATGTGGGAGAGGGGGAGAGGGTTCCTGGCTTCGTGGCAGAGCAGGGGTTTGCCCCCCGCTCCAGGTGGGTTTGAGGTTCCTGCTCTGGTTCAGGGAATTTCTGGTTCTATGCAATCAGAAGTCAGAGATGTCAAGAGGGCTTTTCCAGGCCAGGACAAGGAGAGGAGGGAAAGGAAAAGGGAATGATTGAAAGGAAAATTTAAAAAAGAAGGGCTTGTGTGCATGTGGAAGTAACTGTAGAGAAGATGGAGCATATGTGCATGTGTGAAAGAACAAGGTGGGAGAGGACGTGAGAGAATATGGGAACATCTAAAGGTTCCCGCAGCTGAAAGACTCCGTGGATAAGAGACAGGCAGAGAGGGACTGTGCCACTGTGAGTGTGACACTGCCAGGGCTGGCGTGGCATGAGGCTGGTGCAGGTGGCAAGTTTGGATGCTTGGGAGAGAGGGAGAGATTATTTTCCTTGGTGTTCTCCTTCTCGAAGCTAGACACAGACTGAGTCCTGTTCTCCTGACTTTTCCAAGTGTCACCAAACTCTTTCAAGCTCAGGTCCTGTGGCAGGGAGTGATTAGGACTCAGTTGGTTGTTCTGGGCCATCTCCAGTAACCCTTTGAATGATGATTTTTTTAGTGGAAAAAACATGAAAACTGGGGTGACTTCAGCTCTTCCTATGTTCCTTTGCCCCATAATCACAGCTTTTGCTCATTAAAGGATTACCCAGCACAGCTTATTAAAGCCACCAGGTGCCTAAAAGGGAGAGATCTCTCCTTTCCCACCTGTGCTGGATGATTCCAAGAGTTTTTGGCCGAGGAAATGCCACTGGTGCCCCTCTCTGTGGCTCCAGCTCTCCCTCACTCCTGTGTATTCCTGAGGCTGTGGTGACTCTGGGTTCTGCCTTGCTCCTTCCCCTTTATTTTGCTGCCTTTCCAGCAGCAGGGAGGACCTGTGGGTTTAAAGGAAGGGAAGGGAGAGGAGAACAGGCAGACAGCAAATGCAGAGGTGCTTTGCAGGTCCTTGAATCCCTGCTGGTCACCCCAGGTAGATCAGAGGAGGCTCAAGAGAAGCGGCAGCTTGGGGACAGAAAGGGATGGCTCGGAGAAGATGAAGGACATTGGATCATGGGGAAGGAAGGAAAGGAGGACAAGCAGGATGAAAATGGCATTTTTATAAAGCCCCCTGGGCACTCCTGGCTAGCGAGTCCCTGAGGTGAGGAACTCTGCGGGTGAGGGTGCAGCACACACACACCTGGGTGCGAGGTGTGCCGGGGGCTGCTCCGGTTTGCCCCTACCCCTGTGCTCCCTGGTTTTCCCGTGCTGGCAGCAGCCCTGTAGCTCCCCTGCCGTAGCAAAGCCCTCCTAGGTGAGTGTCTGCAGCAGCCCCGGGCCGGAGCAGACCCGTAACCTCTCTCTCTTGCGGTGTCTCACCCACTCCTGCTCCCAGAATGAGGATCAAGGTCTTCGTAGATGTAACGAGCGAGAGTGGACAGTAAGTTTTGGACGGGTTTGGTTTCTCCTTTTCTCTGTTTGCTTGTGGGGGGCTGTTTGTCACTGGATTCCCAGGCACTTCCAGCCTCCTGCATCCTCTCTGGGATGAGAATTCCAGCCCTGAGGAAGGGGTGGTTGAAACCAGCCACTCTCCCTCGTGTCTTCACCTCCCATTCCCAACAGATTCTTGGGCTGCTCCCACTGTTCCAAACAAGGCAAGAGCTCCCTAATCCATCTTGGGAGGTCTCTCCTCGTCCTCCCCAGGGTGGGGAATTTTATTGTCAGCAAAAGGACAGTAATCCTCCAAATCCAAATTTGGAAATCCTCCCAGTCTCTCTGAAGTAAAAATAAAGCCAGTCATATGGCGCTTTGAAGGTGTAATCTCCCCGCTAAGACACACCACAGATCAGGGCAATTTAATTTTTTTTTATGCTTTTTTAATTATTTCCTCCCCCTTCACCTCCCCACACTCCAGCTCTCCATTTTGCTTGGGAATTTCTTGTCCCTGTTGCAGCAAGAGTAGCTGGAAACCATCAGACTTGGATCAAGAACACAACAAATCAGTGACCAGGGCTCAGATTCCCATTTCCAAATTGCAGGAGAAATAAAGCAAGGAGGTGGCTCCTCATCAGCTTCCCATTTTTAAATGAGGATATCAGCCCTGCCTTGACTCCAGAAGGATGGAGAGGAGGATTTGGGAGAGAAACAGCAAGGAGGGAAATGTTTGGGATGATTGATGGTGTGAGGTGCTGTAGGAACACGGAGCAGGTAGGTACCAGAGGCAGCAGGGGAAGAGAAAAGCATGCTGTGAGAAGGAATGCAACGTTCTGAGCAAGTTTTCTGCATCATTAATACTTGCATGTGTCTGAATGCATCCCTCACCATAGGTCCTTGCTCTGTATTTTGGGAATTTCAGCTGGATCTTTTTGTTTCCTGAACCCAGGGGTGACCCCCTCTGTCCTTGCCCTCGGTTTTGTCCTCACAGGAGCCCAAGCTCAGGACCACGGGTTCCTGCTCGTCCCTGACACATCAGTGCTTGTTCTTTACTCAGGACAGGGATTATCCAAGAACTCCCTCACAGATAAAGCATCAAACAGAGCAGGAACCTGCCCAGAGATACCTAAAATCATGGCCACACTTGGAAGTGGAAAAACAGCTTGAAAACCCCGAGGAGGGAGCTCAGACCCAGGGGAGGAGAGGATGTGAGGCTCCCAGCACCAGGAGGAAATACTTCTTTTTTTGGTTCCCAGTGTATTTTCTGTCCCCCACCACCCACACCCTCTGCCCTGGCTGGCACAGAGTGTGGCAGCAGCTTTGTGATGCTGTCACTCAACAGAGCTGCTTCTTCCTGGCCATCAGCCTGTGCTGCAGCCCAAAATTCCAAACGGGCAGATGAGGAGGGTCAGGGTAGTAGCAGCCCAACATTTCAGGAGTTTTGAGCAGCAGAGGCTTTTCCCAGCCAGGAAAACCCAGGTGAACACGTTCCATAAGTGCAAAAAAGTGCTTGCCATGAGCTTGGCCAAGCAGAGAAAACCATTACCCATCCAACTCTCACCTGTAAAATCTTCAGATTTCCCAAAAACATAGCAGAGAAATCCTCAGGTGACTGAGAAGGAATTTCTCACTTTCAGGCCAGTAAGAACTCATTATTCCAAGATGATTAAAAGTGCAGGACATGGTCAGCTGCCTCACACCTCCTGCTACCCAAAGAGATGTTCTGCAAACAGAAGAAAAGATGGAATTTGGTGTGGAGGGATGGAGAAGGGTTGAGTTAAAGTCATGGCAGAAATGAAAGCTCCCTAATTCAGTCAAATAAAGCCTGTTTAAAGGTAATCTGCCAGGCTGTCTGAAACGGATAGATTGCTGACATCCCCTTTAATCAAGCTCTTGGAAATAAAACTGGAAGGGGAGGATGTAACCCAGATAATGAAGAATTGCATGGAGTCATGCTGGAGACAAAGGCAAGTGGGAGAAGTCAGGTGGGGGAAGGTGGTAGAATCGTGTGCCAGTTCAATTTAATTAGTTCATTATCCCTAATTTAATTTCAAACTTCGTTAAAGATAAATTAGACTGGGGAAAAGTCACAGTGGGACTGGGGAAGGAAGTCAAAGGGCACTGGCTGCTAAATATGTTAAAAAACACCAGGCTGGTTTTGTTCTCCTCCCTTTAGCCACCCTATAAATGAGTTCAGGGAACAAAGCAGGGGCAAAGCAACTCCCAGTTCAGGTGCTGAGCAAAGGTAAAAGGAGACAGGGAATTCTCTTCCTTTGGCCCTGACATGCTCCAGCAGCCCTGCCCTGACCCCACCTCTGAGGAGTGAGCACAAAACAGGGGCCAGCAAGAAAAGAAGGATTTGTTTGCACTCACCTGTGCAAACAGAAGTGCTGACAAAGCTGCACTTGGTGTCTCTGGCAATGCTTCATGGGCGCCTGTCTCGTGGCCACATTAACTGGGAGATAAGCAGGAAGAAAAATGCTTTCCTGACCCCGTTTATTGTCACAGACAGCTGTTAAGGAGTGCCTTACAGCCCCTTTTGCTGCCACCTGATCACTCCCAGCTCAACTTCCACTTATGTTAGCTGAGGATCTCTCCCAGGAGACCTTTCTGTCCACCAGACCTGCACGCAGCTCTAGCAAATCCTCTGCTTTTCTCAAAAAGCACGTAAACTTCCCACTTAATTGGTAACAAATTATGAGAAACCCCCTCGCCTGCTTTGTCTTAAGTTTCTGTAATTAAGACAACTTCCCTTTAAGGTTAGCTTAACGCAGAAAATTAATGATCTCTATAAAGCAGGAGCAGAGCATGGCTAAAGACAGTTTTTTTTCCCCCTTGCAGGTGTGGAAAGGGGTTCTGTTGAGTGTGACAGTTCTTAAGAGTAGATTGTACAGGGAGAGGACTTTGCACATCCCATTTTCCCTATCTGTGAGCCCCTTTTAATCTCTTTTTATCAGCTGGGGCCATCAGAGGAACAACAAACATTTATTTAAAGTTAAGGTAGAGTTAGTGAGGCTTTTTCATGGCTGGGGTCCTTCGGTTAAAGAGCTCTAATTCTGCACTTATCACATTTTCACTCGGCAATTAAAAGGCTAAAGTGAACAAAACTGTGGGAACGGCCCACCCAAATTTAGGATACCAGCACAGCAACTCCACTACAGACTTTTAAAAGCTCAGTCTGTAGGATGAACAGCTTTGCCAGTGGAAGGGAAATGAAAATGAGGTTGGCCTCAGCATTGCTGCTGTTTTCCTGGGGATCAGGCAAACTTTCCCTCACGGGGCTCAGCCAGACTGTTCCCAAAATTGCCTCTGTGCCTCTCCCAGCGGTCTGAGCCATCAATAAATTATTGTCAACACCTTGTTTTCTATAGGATTTTTTTTTTTTTTAAGCATCCTGGTGAAATATTCATCCAGGAGCTGGCAGCAGATGAGCCCAGGGGGTTGCTCTGTTCCTTTGGGTGTTTTCTCCTGAGGGTCAAACCCTTGTCCTTTCCACTAAACTGACTGTTCCTGGGATTTTGAAAGGGAACAAGGGAGGAGTCAAGGGCAAGCTGCTTGCTTCAAACAGCCCCCGCTCCAACCACAAGCATCAAAGCGTTTTCCAGCGCTGTTTGCTCCCTCTCGGAGAAGAAATTAGCTCCTGCTGAGCGCCCCTGAGCGCAGGATGGTTTCAAAAACATCCTGGCTAAATGTCAGTCCTGCTTGGGTCATCCGGCAGGGTTTCCAGAGCAGGAAAGGGTCTGGGAGCAGGGAGGAATCCTTCCCATCTGCTGCCACCCTCTGGGGAGCCGCAGCCCTGGGATGTGGGAGAGATGCTCCCTCAACCCCAGGAGGGCAAAGCATCCCCACACACCCCGGCAGAGGGAAAATCACGGGGCAACAGAGCAGCCTCGGGTTTGAAAGTGGTTTTATGTTCTCTGTAGTTGATTTGACTCACAAAACCGGCCCCGAGGCTTCCCGGGGAGCTGTTCACACAGGTAAAGCCCAGCACTTCTGTCTCCCACATAAACAACAGGCACAGTAAGCTTATTTTGCATCCCAAAATAAGCCCCCGGTAGGACACATGTGCCCTTTAAATGGAAGAGCATGGGCCTGGCTTAGATTAATGATGCCTTCAAGCACTGCTGTTCCAAAAGTCAGGTGTGGAAGGAGTCAGAAAGTGTGAAAATCAACTGCCCTTCCTTTGGCTGGCTGCTTGTTTAGTCCAGAGAGCAGAGTATTTACAGACAGGGGACAAACCATGCCCAATGCATACATATTCATCAACGGCCTGGGTATTTCGGGCAGTGAGACAAAATCTTTGCAGCGTGAGGATTTACCACCTGGGTTTCCATTTTCCTGAAGCAGCGAGCTTGGTAACCTAGTTAATATTCCATGCTGCTTGCTCTGTGTGTGTCTCAGCAAGGAGCTGAAGAGCTGTGTGTGTTTTCGGGCCGGCGATCCCGGAGTTTTCACCCGTTGACTTTTGTCTCTACTTGCAGAACTTTGGAAAGTGTCACTCAGAGATATCGAATGCGAGTGATTACCTGACCCGCTGTTACTCACATGAAGATCGATATCTGGAGAAGATCCCTCATGTCTATGCCCCCTTGTCAGACCTCCCACAAGATCTTTATCCTCACCATTCCGACATCTCCTTCTGCTGCCCACCTCCCGGCTCCCGGGCTCCTTACATCTGTCCTAAGGAACAGTATGTTTGAAGTGTCAACACAGCAAAAAAACAAAAAAAAAAGGAAGAAACTCATGGTTCTCACCTCTCCTGTTGCTCAACAACCAAGGCCTTCCAGCCCCTGCTCCCTTTGCCATTGCTCGTTTTATTGATTGATTTTTAACTCCGGGTGCAATTGCCATGATTAGTTCCAAGTGTCTGCCTGGCTTGCTAATGCTCAAGGGAACACTCTGCCTTCTCCCACGTCCTCTCCAGTACCTGCATCTTTCTTTTCTCCCCCTGGCTCTGTGTGTGCATGTGTCTGTGGGTGACAGCTGCCCTGTGGTGGATGGGATGTGCCCAGCCCAGTCCAGTGTCCGTAGGTTCTCCCCTGTGTCAATTCCTGCACTCTTTGCACCGGCGTGGATCGTTCACAGCCCTCGCTGCAGCTTGCCTGAGGTTTTACAGCACAGCCAGTGCTCAAATCTGAGGCTGTGGCTTTTTATTTCTTTTTTTTTTTTTTTTCCCCTGCTCCTATTCCTCCTGGGAAGAGGGGATAGCAAATCCCCGTTTGTGAAGAGCTAAACAGCCAAGATTGCTGAACCAAATCATAAGATGCTTATAACGAAAGATGCTCAAAACCAACCCAAAAATAGAGATCAGGACTTGGTTTAGGCGGTTTGTTTCTGTCCTTTTCCCTTCCTGCTCCCACTCCCAATCTCTTGGATTGAATCTGTTAAAGGGGACATATTTTGGAGTCAAAACATTTGGAGAAAGCATCCTTTAAATAACAGGTCTGATAACCTGAAACCCAAAGGAGAAAATAATTATAAAGGAAAACATTCTCTCTAATTTTCCTTTCAAAGCCTAATGTGGCCCCCCACGAGCTTTTCCCCCTTCTCTTCCTCACATCTGTTGATTGGAATTTTAAAATTAACTCAGGCAGAATATGAAGAATAAATCAGGATTTCAGGTAATCTCCTTGCTCTTAATGACGGATAAAAGCCAATAGAGGAATTTGGCCTTTTAACTTTTATAAAAGCATCTTAGTTTTGGGACTACACCTTTTTATGATATTGGAATGTGTGTGGGTGTGTAAATCCAAACGTGTACATTCCTGTGACCACAAACTGTTTTAGAGAAGGGAATTTATCTCCACATCACATTTGTGTTCACTCGTATTAGAGAAAAAAAAAAATAAATATCAATATACACTTCAATGTATATAAAAGCAAAGAAGAGGAAGAGGAGGACAAGGAATGAACATCCTGCCTAAGAGCTTGGTTTCAGGGATAACTTCCATCTGTTTCACCCATGGCATGGAAGAGGCTGGGATGGTTCTGAACAAGGGGATAAATCTTTGTGGCCAGAGGGCATTTCCTCTGCTTTGGCTCAGGCTGGGAATTTGGCATTCTGCAGACACTCAAGTCCCACTGGAAAACCTGAGGATGCTTGAGCTGAGGGCATGTGGGAGGGAGGGGTGGGCACCACAGCCTTATCCTGCTGCCCAGGCACCCCAAACCTGCCAGTGCTGCTCGGGCAGGTGAGAAATGAAGCTCCCAGCAGGTGACAGCTCCTGTCAGTGAGTGTGACCACACAGATGTCCCTGACACACAGGTGTGTCTCCTGCCCTGCCACCCGCACTGAGGCACACATTTGTTTTTGTCTGTCTGGATCTCAGCAGCTCTGCTTGTTCTCTGCCCTTGCTGTGTCCCCATCACCTCGAGCCTCACCCTGCCTGTCCCTCCTCCTCCCCACAGCAGCACATCTGCAGGCTGACAAACACATCTGGATGTGGGAGAGGAGTTTATTCCCTGGTCAGTCGGGCAACACAGCCCTGTGGGGGATGGCACCAGGTGCATGGATCCCCCGGGCCCCCGAATGGCCAAGAACAGCCCCAGCTCTTCCCACCCCTTCCCCAGTGCACGCTGCCACTTTGTGCTCCAGACAGGACGCTGGCTGGTCACCAGGACAAGGTTTGTGGGGGGAATTGCTGCACCTGGAGAGGTGTTTTCCTGCTGGGAGGTGGCCTCACATTGAGTGGCAGGTGGGTGCATCAGCTGAGTGGCCTGGGGGTGCCTGGCTGGCTGAGGAGTGGATAATTGGGAATTTTTGGTGCATTTTTTGGCCAAGCTGGAATGGGCAGCAGCAGCTCTGCCACGTGCTGGTGCATGGAGCACCCTCATTCCCAAAGGATCAGGGGAGTATCATCAGGACACAGCCTTAGAGCACTCCACACAACTTTTCAATCCCATCCTGCCAGTCCTGACTGATGCAAACCTTTCTGGGATCGTTTGTGTTCACATTTCCTCTGCCAGTCTCCAGAGGACTCAGCCGGTCGTTCCCTCACACCAAAGGACTCCCGTGCTCCATGTCTCCATTCAGAAAATGCATTTTTGTCTCTGGTTTTCTCCCCAACACACCTTGGGTACTTTCTGGTTACCACGGAGCTGGAAACTGGGTGTGCTCTGAACTGAAGGCACAGCCCCCACATTCACCCCACGTTGACTCTGCCAAATCTGCCTTTGCTCCCTCTCTTTGGAAAGGTGAGGAGGTGCTGGAAGCCCCACGGGTCTCTGATGTCCTGGAATCAACCCAGCACCACTGACCATGAGGAAAAAGCAAGCAAAAACCCATTCCAAACTTCCCTACCTGCATGCCTGGAATAGCAGAGAGCTGCCTGTTCTGTGGTTTGATTTGGAGCCTTCACCTGATGTGGTTCCAGACAGATCCAGGAATTTAAATGAGAAGTGGAACATGTTCAGGTCTTCAGATACAACAGGAAAGAAGCCAGACAAAATGATTGCTTGCCAGAGGAGGCTGAGAACACATTGCAGGTGGTTTTCTCTGCTGCCCGTGTCTGGGACAAAGATGCTTTGATGAGCAAGGGGAAGGCAGGGATACAAACTGCAGCTTTACAGAAAAACCCTGCTTGCCTTGTGCAGCTTTGAATCTGAGCTGCCCACAGAAGTCTGCCACAAAGGGTTTTACTGGGCTTGCAGCAAAGCAAAAGGATTTCAATCCTCCTTGAAAAGGTAAAAGGCAGGAGAAGCCTCAGTTCAAAGCAGTAGTTTGACTTATGCCAGCACAGGTATTTAGACTAGGAATGTCTTGGTTCTCTCTGCCTCTCCTGAGCTGGGTTGATCTCAAAAAAATAGCAAGAGGGACTCGCCACACGCCACCAAATTCCTTTGCACCCCAAGAAAAGGGGGAAAACCCTGAAGGAAAACCTTGAAGTGAGAAATAGTGAGTCCTCTGTTTTGGTTTTACAAATCTGTGCTTGGAAATGGTTCTGATTCAGGGCTCTCATTCCTCGCTCCCTCTCCCTGCTGTCACACAGCCTCTGCCCAGTGGCTCTTCCCAAACTTCCCTGCACCTGCTGCCACGGGCTTAATCCTCACTTTGCTCCACAAAAACGCTGCCCAGGCCTGGGGGGAGCTTGCAGGTGCTGAAATCAGGGCCAAGGGGAGGTGTTCTCCTGCTGACACGGTGCCAATTGACTTTAAAGATCCCTGCTCTGGAGACTGAGCCATCCAGCAGCGTCGTCGGGCGTAGATCACTGAACAAGCCCAGCTGGAACTGGTGGAGTGGATCCAGTGGGCTGGCAGTGAGGAACTGGGAGGAACTGGTATTGTAGGACAAAGGGTCATTTAGGTCAAAAAGACCTCCAAGGTGGAGCTGCTCTTCCTGCTGCCAGGGTGAAATGTCACGGGTTCTGTTCCATGTGTTGGTGGCACTGACACCAGAGCTCTTGCAGATGGAAAAGACTGATCACAGAACTTAAATAAAAGTGAGCTGAAGAGTTACAGCAACTCCTGTCCTGCCTGCGGGACCTGTGTGGGGTGTTTGATGTCTGCCTTGCTCCCAGGGCTGCCTTCTTGCTGAGTTGTCCTCCACATCCCTCATCCCTTGCACTGCACCCCCCAAAAGGCACCCACACGCACTCCTGCCTTCTCCTGGCAGTTACTGCCTGCTCCAGAGGCTCCTCAAGACTGGAAAAACCCACTTTTGCTGTTGCATCCCTCCCTGCCTGCAGCGCAGGGGACACAGGACCCAAAGGTAAGCAGAGGAGCAGAGCTCAGTGACCTCCAAGGCGATGTCTGCTGCACTTTCCTGCCCCAGCTCTGCCCCCAGAGCAATTACGGCGCTCAGGAGATGCCAGTCTCACTTCACTTGGTTTGGGAATTCTCCTCCCAGCCTCCCCTGCACGTGGGTGGGACAGATTCAGTCACAAACAGCCAGTCCTGGGGGCCAGCAGCTATTCAGGGAAAGAAAAGGGGGGTTCCTCCTCCTCCTCCTCCTCCTCCCCAGCCCACTTCTCATGCCAGTGGCCTGATTTCCTTGTGCAGGCACTCAGTCCTGGTTCCAGAGGCAGGGAGACACTGAACCTGCACTGCTGGGGGAACAGGGTGTGAGCCCAATCCAGCTGAACCCTCACAACTTCCTCAGGAGGTTCCCTATCAGACACAATTGCTCAATAAACCATTTATTGATGGCATTTTTTAGCACTAACTCCGGGAATGAAAAAGCCCCAGGATATTTCATTGTGCAGCTTGTTCCAAAGCTGCACTGCACAAGGATGGAGCCTCTGCCTCTGCATGAAGGCCCTTTGGAACAATTTAACCACAGATTTGGGGCAGAGGGATGGGGCAGGGGCTTCATGGAGGGAGGGTGGAGGGTCTGAGGGTACCTGCACCAGCAGCAGCCACAGCTGGTCATTACTGGGAAGGGTTTATTGGGCTGTGGGACCGAAGCTGACACAATTCTGCTGAGAGCTCCAGTGTTTCTCTGGGCTGTTTCTCAGAAATATCAAGGAGGGACACAATTCTCCTCAGGGCCAGGATATCACTCAGGATGGTGGGAGCAGAGTGCTGGCAGTGCTCTCCTCAGTCTGCACAAAGACAGGTTTATCCTGTATTTCTGGATCCTGGCATCTCCTCCCAGGACTGTGTTTCTTCCCAGAGAGGGGAAAAGAATCTGGATTTACCTCCTGCATGGCAGTTTTTAAAACATTTGCCCACAGACTGCCACCAAAGCCCATCTAAACGTGGTCCATGTGAGCTGAAAAGTCACACAAACACCCAGTGTGGCATCAGAAACACCTTGCACAGGTGAAAGCTGCCCACTGCAACAGAGGTGCTGGGAAACACATCCATTCCAGCTCCTTTTTTTATTTCCTCGTGGCTGTCAGGGTCAGCACTGAGTTTTGTGGTCCCTTTCTCCAGTGTTGAATGTCTGATCAGTGCCACAGTCAGAACACAAAACTTCCTGCTGGGTCATTTTATGGCTGTGTAGAAATTTATGCATCTATTCATATGAATAAAACTAAAATACAGCTCTTGGACTGCACTAAATATATCAAACCTATCAAAACACTTACATAGGATAAGTAAATTGATACTTGTGTAGTGTAAGGTGAAAAGCTGTTGTTTCACCATCTAATTACCTTTATAAAGATATTTTCTCCTAGAACTAAAGAATAGGCCCCATGGAGGGTGGAGGATGTTCAGAGCAGAGCTTCAAATTCAAGGCCAGCACAGGGAAGGGCTGCACTGAAGATTTCACGTCCCTGCTGCAAACAGGACAGGCTGAGCTCTTTTTTTCTTTTTTTTTTTTTTCCCTCTGCTGTCATGCTCTATTTTCTTCCCCTTTATGGCAGATGGGAGGTGAGGTTTTAAAGGCTGCCAAGAATGCATCCAGCCCTGCTCCTCTGGCAGAACAGCACCATAGACGGAATGAACTTTTTCTCCAAGCTTCCTCCCACCCCCAGCCTTCCCTCCCCCTCGTAATCCAGGCTCGAGTGCCATCATTTTCATATCAGTACTAATTACATTAATTATTCTCCTCAGCATAAAACTCATTAAGCTGGAATTTACGGTTCATTAAGTCAGAGCCGGGGCTCTTCCTCGGCGCAGCCTTGTGGGGTCAGGATTATTTCTGTCCTGGCTGGGGGCAGGTTCTAATCCCTGCCTCCCTTTAGCGCCTGCTAAAGTGTGACCAAAGTCGTGTGAGCCACCGCAGGGGTGGCACAGCAGGCAGGGGGTGGCTCTGAACCCCGGGAGGACTGGAAAGGTCAGCACTGCTGCTGTGAGATGTGGCTTGTTCCAGCTCAGGGGACATCAGGTGTGACGAGCAGAGCGGGAGCAGCCGAGGGAGTACTTGAGGCAGGGTGATCCAAGGCGCAGCAGGATGTGCTTGGTGGTGTGGGAAAAGGTTTTTTCAGCAGGACATCCAGCTCCACGCCTGGTGCAGAGCTGCCCTGAGCCTCTGGAAGTTGCTCCCAGCACAGGACACAGAGGATTTTCTGCCTGAGCTAAGGCAACGCGCTCGGGGGATGAAATAGGAGGGAGATGTTCTGCAGAGAGACTTTGAGGGTGTCCAGCCACTCCCTGCGAGTGGCACGGGCTGGAAGGGCCATCCTGGCCATGCCTTTGGGGTGACAGCAGTGGTGTGTGCCACTTCTCCACGTGCCTTTGCCAGGCTGGAGGGTTTATCCAGCTGAGGGGCCCCAGCTGCACTCCCTGAGACCTGGAGGTGAGGAGCACTTCCACTGTCCTGGGGCTGATGGTGTCACCTCCTCCCCTGCCAGGGACACCTCTCGAATTCACCAGCACCTGCCCTCCTCCTGAAGAGCAGCCAGGAGGAATCTTTCACTGATTTTGGAGAGTAAAACCCGAGCTGGGAACGGGAGGAAGGAGAAGGAGAAGCTGCACATGCCCTGCTGAGGAGCCCGAGGCTCCCCAGTCCCAGCCCTGAGCCCTGGCGCTGAAGGGATGGGCAGGATCCCTCCCCAATGGACCTGACCCCCAGGGAATCCATTTCCTGAGTGCAGCCCCTCCTTCTCACACTGCACAGGTTCCTACCACGCTCCCTAATTACTGTAATTAAGCAGTCACGCTGAGTGATGTTAGACACGGGGTTCAGAGTCGTTACAGCCCTGCAGAAGATTAAACCACCCCCATCTCCAGGGTCTGAGCTCTTCCCCATCGTGGTGATGATGGGTTGGAGCAGCAGGCAGAGCTCTGTGGCACGGGGCTGTGTCATTTGTCACGGCTCTGGGGTCACAGCATCCTGTCACTGCCTGCGACCTCCACGTCCCCGCAGCTCCCAGAGGTGCAGGGCTGTCTGCAGCAGCAGATTTGAAGCCCTGGAAGGGTAAGCTCCTTGTGACTGGCACACAGATGAAGCCTGCATGTCTATTTTGTCACCTGTCAAGCATGAGGATATAAATATGCAGCTGGATTTGTGCAAGTGCAAAGTCCTGTGGAGCAGAGAGGGGCCCATTTTCACTTCATTCACCCAGTACCCACCATTTTCTCTCTCTTCTGGTCCCCTTTAGGAAGGAATTCTGAGGTTAGGCAGGAACCAGGTATGATCATGGAGTTTAAACCCATTTCCTCATGGTTTGATATCAGCCTGATTAGCTGGGAAATTGCCTTTCCTAAGGCAGTGGCTGACAATTGCAGGGGACTAAACTGGAGACAACCTTTTCAATCCCTCATCTGTGCTCCCTCCTTCCCTCCCTCCCTCCCTCCCTCCCCAGCCTTTTCTTTCCTCGGGGGCACCCGGTGTTTTGCAGCTCTGTTCTCACAGTGCAGGAGACAGGGGCTCAGTTCAGACACAATTGGCATCTAATTCATTTCTCTGTGAATGTGAAAATCAATAGTGTTTATGGAGCCCACAAAGGCCCTCCCATCGGTCACTGTCCTTGTTAGGTTCATTCCTGGCTGCCAAAAGATCCTTTCAGGAGGTGATTCCACGAGCTGAAGAAGGAAAATAATGATCCCCATGTCTTTTAATGAAACCTGAGATGTCTCCAGGCTTCTGCTCTCACCCAGAGCAGAGGGAAAGGGTTTCTTGGTAATTTTATGGGATGGACTGGCTTTTCTCAGAATTTTGCCTGGATAGTCAAATTCTGGTGCTTGGTTTAGCTCCAATTAAGCTCAAAGTGCCTTCTCACACATGCAAGGACATGCATTTCTTCAGCAGATGTTCAGTGATCTCAGCTTTACTTGTGCTTGCAGATTTTGTGGGCACAGCACTGAAAGCCAAGTTCAGGCTGTCCCACAGCACCAGAGCTCCACATCTTGTTTTATTATTATTAATTTTTATTTTTCTTCTGTTTCCTGTGCCTCTAATTTTATCTCTAGGAAGTATCCTCAAGCCAGTGTTGGATGTCTGTGTCCTGCCTGTGCTAGGAACAATTCCAGCCCTGTGGTCAGCTGCTCCATCTGGGGATGTTCCAGGGGTTTGTACAGCTGTTGACTGCTCCCCTTTCCCATCTGTTTCTCTCCTCCCTGACTCCTCTGTCCAGTCCACCATTCCCAGCATGGCAGCACCTCCTGGAGCTGTTGGAGAAGGGAGTTTAGCAGAGCAGGGAACCCAGACTGAGCTCTCCAGTTTGCAACTGCTCTTTTTTTTCCTTTTTTTATTTTTTTTTCAGTGTTTGCCTTCTGAATCCCACGGAATAGTTACTAATATTCCATCCCTGCTTATTGATGGGAAACCAGCTGGAGTGTGATTGCTTGTTATATCTCAGGGCCTGCTGATAAATGTTGCTGCTGAGCTGGCCATTTCCCAGCTGCCCAGGCCTCAGATCCAGAAAACTTCATTTTTCTTTTCCCTGAAAAACATAAACGGATGGACAGTGCATTCCTCTGGATTTACACCCACCCCGAATTGGCTCCTGTTCTGGAAAGGCTTTTAGGCACACAGAAAGGGCTCTCTGCACCTTGCTGGCTGCTCCAGGGCTCTCTCTGAGTATTTTCAGCTCTTCCACAGCTCCATCCCTCTCCGGAGGGCAGCAGCATCCTGGCTTGGGATAACCCAGGGGCAAGGAGCCCAAAAATGGCTTCACATGCCCTGAAAAGAGGGAGCTGATCCTCCCCTGGGCTGCTTTAAAGATGTGACTTGGCTTTTCATCACCAGCAGCCTCAGAGCCCCAGGACTTCTCCACCTGCTGACCCTCAGGGATCAGCACAAGGTGTGAGCAGTGCTCCGAGTCAAGCCCAAGGGTAGGAAAACCCCACAGGAATCAGGCTCCGT
The DNA here is from genome assembly GCA_013398275.1 of Promerops cafer. Taxonomy (NCBI): domain Eukaryota; kingdom Metazoa; phylum Chordata; class Aves; order Passeriformes; family Nectariniidae; genus Promerops; species Promerops cafer. The sequence goes on from VZSE01006135.1 coordinate 266,259, forward strand.
GCCATTCTCACTCATGGGGAGGAATTTATAAAGACAGGGAAAAAAAAAACTTCAGAGTTCAAATTCATTCTTTTTCTATCTTTTTTTTTCCCTCCCTTTTTGGAATTTTTTTCTTCAACACGATACGAATACAGTCTCAGAGCTCCTCTGAATATTTAGATTTTTTTTGTTTGAGCACCGGATTCCTCTGTTCCCATTCACTCAGCTAATTACCCTTTTAGCTTGCTTTTGCTCTATTTTCACAGATCTCCTGGTTTATTTATATCTACCTATCTATAATGATTTCAGAGCCATTACTCACAGCAGCACCAGGAAACATTACATTTCCCAATTTACAATTGCAATTATGATATCCGTCAGAAACAAATGCAGCTGCCTTTAATTTTAAGCAATATTTTGATCATTGTAATTAAAAAAAGAACTTATGGCACTGCACACATTAGAGAAATTAATGTAATTTCCTGGCTGCCTTAAAAGGCATGCAAATAGTGGTCGCTGGATGAGAAATTTAGGGGAGAATTAACCCTTTTTGGTTGCTTTTACCACTCTTCAAGGCACATTGAAAGCCTTAATGATACGTTTTTTAAGACTTAACTTCAATGTAGGATTTAATATGTGAGTTCTTTGTCCTTCAACTTCTTCTTTCTCCTACCATTCTCTTTCTGAAATTGCTGGTTATTAAAGGATTTATGTGCAAACAAGACCATTTTCCTGTCACTGCTCATTTCAGCTCGCCTGTTTCAATGTGTGGGGACAGATGAAATCCAGTTGCTGATATTATAATCATCACCACAATTGCATATTACAAACTCAATAACAAACTCTGGCAGATCCCGGGTCTGTCTCTCACTGTGCTTTACAACAAGGAGAATTTACAGCCTGAATTTGGATTCGTGACACAAAAAAAAGCATCTCTGAGGGCAGCAAGGATTCAGCTGAACAGACACAGAACGTCCTTTTCATGGAAGTTGAGGCTCATTCAATTAATTTTAATGTGCTGCTTTAGCCATGAAAGGTGGAAGTTTGACTCGTTGTTGTCTTAGCAGCAGGGGATTCATCAGTGCATGGCTTTTCTCCTCCTGTTATTTGCTGTCTCCTCTGATCCTTTGGCCACTGGATGCCTTTCCCAGCTTGGGGCTTGTCCTGCTGCAGTGAAATGTTAATAACAGGCACGTGGGAACTGCCAAATGTGGGCAAACCTGGGGTTCTCCCAACTTTCTGTCCTTTCTGAAATAAACAGGGAGGAGAAGTGGCCACAGCTCTTGTGGTGGACAGGATTTAATTGTTGCTCTTATCTCTGTCTGTGCTGTGATTCTCCCTGCAGATCCTGTCTGGCTGGTGCTGTACCAGTGGGAAATGTCCCTGTTTTGAAACTCCTAATGACAAAAATGCTGGGGAAAGGGGCATTCTGTGGGATCAGCAAACACACAAACAGCCTGGGAAAGCGTGGGTGCTCCAGGATCACGCTGGATGAGCTGGGGGAGAGCAGAATGACACCAAACCAAATGATCTCATCACAGTTCCCTCTGCTCTGCTTCCTATTTCTGCAATCTGGTAACTGGTCTGAGCACAGATTTCTATCAGGTCCAAGATGATCTCGAGATAATTTGATGTCTGTCAGTAACAGGCCAGGAAGACAAAAAGCCTTTTTTTCCTCCCTTTAAGCACCCAGAGCTACAGAAAAGAGACAATCCTATTGCAAACAGAAAATTTGAGTGCGAGAGAGGAAGGACTGGCTCCTTTTAGGAATTTTCCTTCAGGTCAACACCTCATCAGGGTGATCACATTCTTAATTTCAGCCTGGAAAGATCAATCCACTTGAAGGAAATCAAGCTGCAGTCAGTTGTCTGCACGTGAGTGCTCAGAGCACAGGGCAATAATCACTCCCTGATCAGAACTGGCTTTGCCATTATCTGCCTGGTGCTGGGCTATGATATATGAAGCAATTTTGGCTGCGACAGTTTCTGTTTTGTGTGCAAGCAGATCCTGACTGGTAAAAACTACACAGAATTGTTTTGGGGTTTTTATTTTTTTTCCCCTTTGTGCTTTCTTTTTTTCCTTAGGAAGGAGTAATATTTTAAACTAAAAGGAGTTTTCAAACCATAGTCACCATCATTCATCTTTACAGTCCTGGGGTAGGAACAATCTCTTCATTAGACACTGAGTTTTTCTCCATTACAGCTCTATCTGAATGCATTTATTTGGTCATTTATTAGAAGTTACTTGATGTGGTGCAGGGAAGGAGAGGACTAAATTAAAGCAAAAGGGCTGTGTGTGTAAACACGCCTGTATATTCTAAGTGGAGAAGTCTATAAAAATATTCCAACTTAATAACAGCCATAACTCTGGGACTCACAGTGAAAACACCACACTTGCTGCAGTGATAAGGAGGGGGTGAAGGGGAAAAAAGGGGGTTGGCCCAAGCCTCATCTGCCAGTGGGTTTTTATCCAGCTGGGGCTGAGGAAAAGTGATTTCTCTTTGAATGTTGCATCAGCATCCAACTCTTTGTTCAGGGAAAGCCTCGTCTGTCTCCTTGGCTGCACTTTGTTTGGGAGGTCTGCAGGCAGCCAGGATTGAAGTGTAACAGGGTTTGATCAAGCCAGGCTTTTGCTTTTAGGATTCCCCAGGCCTGGCCTGTGCCCTGTGTCCCAGGAGTGCCTCGGGGCCGGCTGATCAGAGGCTGGATGTGGAAATTCAGCTCACACCGGGATCATGTGCAGATGGAACGGGCCCCACCTCATCAGCATTGCAGGGCAACCCCCTCCTGAATCCAAGGCAGCAGAAGGGGCTCACTAATGGAAGAGAATAAACCACAGGAGATCCTGAATGGAAATGTGAGGCACCAACCAATTAGTGCTGGGAAATGCAGAATTTATGGACAGGTCTTGTTGTTTTCTTTCTGTTCAGAAGCCGGGGGAGCTCACTTCACAAACCAGAATGTGCTGAAGATGGAGAACCTTGTTCTCCCACAACAAAACCTCCCTTCTGCACCCTGCCATCTCCTCCAAGCCTGCTTTTCACCCACACTCCCCCTCCCACCCCTCTTGCTCCTTGTAGTTCTTCTCTTGGCTGAAGCTCTGTGCCAACAGTGCCCATTTCCCCCAGACTGCAGGAGCTCCTTCAGGGCACTGCTGCAGGTTGTGTTCCGAGGAGATCACACCTTGGACTCGAGGCAGAACATTGCTTTTCCACCCAGCATCGTGCTTGGAGCTTGGCTGAGGAGATCAAAAAGCCTCTCCCCCATTTCTGTGCATGTCACACCATCATTCCCAAGTTAGTTCTCCTAGGATGCCTGTGAGGCTGCTAATTTTAGAGGATCTATCACTGTTTCTGGGTTTATTTTGATTCCCCTTCTCACTTTTATTAAAACAGACAAGTCTTCCCTGCATATTCCAGAAGGCTGCTATGGTTTCACAGAGGAGATTTGTAAAAACTAAACCAAAAAGAAGGACCATTTCCATCCAAATACTCTTAAAAATTTAACAAAGCAACACAACAGCTCACAGCTCAACAGGAGCATTTAGTCTTTTATGCTTAATTTCCACTGTGAATCTCTCCCTCAGAAGTGTGCTCATGTAGCCAATTGCACAGTGAAAATGCCAGACTGAAAAACAAATGCAGCACAGGCATTTGGCCTCTCCAGAAGATAGCAGGACATAAAGCAGGATTATGATCCCAGGATGCAATAAAAAGAGATAAAAAATTCAGAAGAGATCAAAGTAATTTCGGAAGCAAATGAAACATTTACATGGGAATCAGACCTTATAAATGGGAAGAGAGCAAATGGTATCAGCCTGGATTAGTGTCAAGGGGGTCTAAGGGCAGATGTGTCTCAGGGACTTTTTTAGGTGTTAGGTGCATCCTCAGAGGAAAATCAGAGCCAGGAGGAGGAGGAAAACTGAGCTGTGGAGGTCACCTGAGGTCCCCAGGGGTGGGGAATGGGCTGGGAGTGGGTGAATAGCTGGGAAAGGTCAGGTTTGTGGGAATAGCAGGTGTTTATTTGCAGGCACTTGTTTGTAGATAAACAGCCATGAGAAGACCTTTTGCAGCCTAAGACTTGACAGACACCCAGAACAGGGAGATTTTCATTTTGTCCTGGCTGGAAATCCTTTGTAACCCCATCCCAGTCAGGGAATCAGGAGGAATAAAGCAACAACTGCTTTATTTGCTACAACTCACACTGGAGAGGGGACCCCCAGCCTGGACTGGGAGAAAACAACAGGATGTCATGGAGTAAATTAAGGAAACAGCTGTTCAAGTGACACTGGTGAGCAAAGCCGAGCAGCTGGAGATGAAAATATTATTATAACCATCTCTCAGCCTTTCCTTTAGGAACCCCAAGCAGATGGAAGGGCCAGAATTCCCCGTTTTAGAGGTGGCAAAGTAATGCACAGAGGGAAAGAAATAGCTTGACCCTGAACCAATAGCAAAGGGAAAGGAGGGACGGGAGCCTGCGTGGAGAGAGGGAAGGAGAGCAAAAGGAACACAAAGGAGAGAAAGCAGGCACAAAAGTGAGAAGAAACCCATTTCTCTGGAGGAAGGGCAGCTCTGTCTGAGGGGGTGGCTGGTCCAGCAGAAGGGCTGGGGTCCAGCAGCCCCTCAGCACGTGTTGCTCACTCTCTGTGCATGGATAGGGCTGCTCAGCAGTGATGGATGGGGGTGCTGGCAGCTGAGCCTCTGAAACAAAGCCCTTTGACAAAGTTGTTAATTAGATCCAGCACCTTATCACCAGCGTGGACTCTCCATCTATTTCCCCGCATGAATTGGGATCATTCCCAGAAGAGACACAAAGGGAAGGGGAGACTCTCGCCCCCAAAGCCAGCCAGATCAATTCTAATTTGCCTGGGACACGTTGCATTTCTTTGTCTCACCTGACACAGGCTCGGAGAAGCAATTTTTAAATGTCACAGCTCATGACCTCCACCTCTCCTGCCTTCTTTCAGGATTCATCCCTGCTCAGGCTGGGGAATGAGGAAGGTGCAGCAGCCCTTGGGAGAAGGTTTCAGTTTAATGCCCAGCATGTTCAGCTTTGGATCTTCTATTGAAATCAGGGAATTTGTTAAGCTGATGAGGGAAGGCTGCAGTAGAGAAACACAATAGCAGAGTGGGATTAGGCCTGGAGTAAGTGTCTGTACTTTGGAGGATTAATGAGAAAACTGCAATGGATTTTACATGGTGAAAAGGATTCGCTGAATGCTTTAGGTGAAATGAAATTAGTCCCACTCAGGCTCTCTGAGCCCCCAAGCAGGAGAGGAGACTGGCACCCTCCCATCACGTGTAATAACCAGATCCCCTCCAGCTGCTCTTCTTTATGGAAAATTCCAGTGCAACACTGCTGGCCATTTATTTCCATTTAGGACAGCAAGCCAGGCTCCATCTCTGGGCACAGAGAAACCCTAACGAAGCCAACTCTGTGTCCAGGGGCTCTGAGGCTCCCTGAGGTTGAAAGTGAGGAGAAACACTTGCCTCAGACATTCCAGATGCTCAAAATCCTTGCAGGAGAGAAGGCTCAGAAGGACAGGCCCTAAAATGGAGAGGGGAGAAGGAACACGGGTTCTTCAACACATTGAATTTTCAGGGGAAAGGTAGATGGAGTAAATAAACATGTGGATGGATGAAATCATCCCAGGGTCATGCTGGCACAGGAGGGGTGCCAGGGAAAGGCTTCCCAGGTCCCTGATGGAGGGCACAGATGGGAAAAAGGGACTTGCTGCTGCTGGAGCATTTACACTGCCCAGAGCTGCTGCTCCTGGAAACAGAAGAGGCCACAGAGAGCAGCTTGGGCTGGCTCGTGCCTCCTGTGTGTTGCCTTCCAGTCCATCATTCTTTCTAATTAGGCACCTCTGACACACAATTAATCCTATTTGCCTGCCGGCTTTTTTATCTTTCCTTCTGCTTTTATCAGGCAGAGAATTAGACTCTGCTGGCATGCAAAGTACACTGCATGGACCTGGCTTTTCAGGGGGATTTGGAGACTTTTCAGAAGGCAGAACCCATGATCTTAAAAGTTTGTTAGGAGTAATTAATTTCTTTCTCTTCTGTTCTTCTTCTAATCACTGAGTGTTGATTTCACCTATGCTCAGACAAGCAGAAAGGCAAGGATGTGAGGGTGGGTCAGAACTCAATTCAATGCTGCAAAGTCCAGTAAATCCCAGTTTTCAGCCTGCTCCCCTCAACTTATCCACTGTCCCCATCCCAGGCTTCACCTGGAAATTCCACACACCTTCAGAGCTGCACTTTCAGGCCACAATTTCTCTTACCAGGAAAGGTGGTGGGGACTGAGATTTTCAGGTCCCTTTTTCACCCTCTGAAAGGATTGGTCTCACCAACCTCCAAGAAAGAGAAGGAAAAAAGAAGTTAAAATTCTTGAACTCACAGCATGATCACTTTGGCAATGAGACAGGTTAAATCTCACTCCTTCCTGGGATTTCCCCATGAAGAGGGGAAATATTCTCCTTATCTGGGAAAGAAGGAAAATCTGTCTGCACTCAGGCAAGGTGAAGGTGGAGTGCAGATAAGGTCTAGTGAGCACTGAATCAAATACTTCTTCCCATGCACTGGTCAGAGGCAGAGCAAAGCTTCCAGACAGCCCAGTGCCCTCATCCTGGGAATGGGGAATGGGGAATGGGGAATGGGGAATGGGGAATGGGGAATGGGGAATGGGGAATAGGGAATAGGGATACATTCCCTTTTCATAGATATTAAACTCCCTCCCAAATCCATCCTTCCAGGCCCCTCTCTCTACCAGCTTCATACATCTCCAAATATATTTACAGCTTCACCCTCAGCCATGTTTTTGTTCTTGTTGGGAACAAGGATGAGAAGATTGTAATAATAAGAGTTCTACGCTTGTTTAGGAAATGAAGATGAAGGAAAAGGTCACGGTGCTCCCCCTCCCTGTTACCTGTTCAGCAAGAGCTGTCTTCCCCAGCCAGCCCTAATTCCAGCCCTCCTCACAGCCACCCTGGGGATCAGGCCTGTTAGTCCCTCTTTGTTCCAGTGGGGTTTTTGATTCCTGTAAAACAATGATTAACAAGACACTTCTGACTGAGCAGGTACTGCAGAGAGCTGCACCTTCCCCACCAGCTTCCTCTGCTGCCTTTTATATATCACACTGAAATGTAATTATCTTCACGGTGCAGGGTGTAAATCAGGGTGTGTGTCAAGACGATTTCCCTCAGGGTTTTATTTTATTGCGTAATAATATTTGACACAGGGCTTAGAGGTGCTGTTACCTGCCTAATCGTGTGAAACAATTTCATGTGCAAACAGCTGGTAAGTGTGAAAACTACCATAAACCAGCTCCAGGAAATGCTCTGCTTCCCTTATCTATTCTTGGAAAATACCCCCTGGCACTGGTGTTTCCCCATCAGGCTGGGAGGAGCTGCTCTGCCCTCACACAGGGAGAATCCAGCTCCATCCTCCCTCCCAGCTCCTCGGTGTCCAGAGGGGAGCAGGGAATCAGGGTCTCCATCTGTGTTAAACCCCTCAGGCCAGAAGGGATGAAGTTAGTTTGGAATCATTAATTAGTTGGGTGTATTATCTAAGAGAGGAAACCTTCTATATCAGGGATGTTGCCCCAGTCTAATCTCTCACAAAGGGAGAGGTTTGGCTGTCACCCTGCTCAGGTACAGAATTTTACGTTCAGTTTCCCTCAACATCCATCATTTGGGGTTGGTGTTTCACTACACCTTGTCCTAAAAGGGGACATGAAGGTCCTGAGGGCTGCAGGGACACGTCAGGCACAGGGGGGCACATGGAAAACCTCTGGGAGTCCAGCTGGGAACCCAAAGTGGAGCTGAAGCTCTCAGTCCTTATTTATAAACCCTGACCAGACACGCGTTTTCCTGAATGGCAAAATCCTCCTTCACTTGGGAGTGTTCAGGAACACAGAGATGGACCCAACCCAGCTGTGAAATCAACATGGAAAAATTAAAAAGGGGCCAATTCACGCAGGAGGGAAGTGAAGATCCCCAAATGCGAGGTACCTTTCACTTGGGGAGCAGGAGGTGGGCACAGCTTTGTGCTGCAGAAAAGCCCACGTGCACAGGGAGAAGAGCTCAGAGCTCAGAGCAGCCGCCATCAGCTTCTCCTCAGCACAAATGGGAGCCTCCGACTCTGCCTCGGGGAGAGGGCGACAAAGGAGAGGCAGAGATGGCAATCTCGGGACAATGGTGGTTATTTATAAGGCTTTTTTTGTGCATTGGAGATCATAGCCAAAAGGCATCTGCCTGAGGTCTGAATTAGTCAGAGTGGGGTTGGGAGGGGAGGTGGGCAGCTGCTTGAAATCACCAGCCTTCAAGTCACTATTTTTTTTCTCCTCAGGGTAGCTGGCATTGTCAATGATGGTTTAACCTACTTAGGATAATAATCCCTGTAATAAAGGCATTTTAAAAAAAATGCCTTAGCCCGAATGACTGAGTGGAGGGGTATGGGAGCTGCTGTGTGTGGCTTGCCAGGGAGGAGTGGTGAGCCAGCTATGTTCTGTCATTTTTCAGTACACTCCCAGACCCCCACCCCCTGCCAGGCAAGAGAATTCCTTTCCAGGAAGGGATCTGGCAGGGGCTGTCCCTTCCCCCCCTAAAAAAAGACCTCCTCCCTGTGGATTAAGGCATTTCACATCTGGAGCAACATTAGATCATCGAGGTTTCTGATGCATCCTGGAAAACCCCTAATCCTGGCCACCATCTGGCCCAAGCCCCCTGGCCAGCTGCTGGGTCCCCCTTTGCACACCCAGCGATCTCGGTGCCAACGTGTGTGACCCAGGGGCACCTGCAGCAGCCTGTGATGCTGTCTCAGGTGCCAAGGCAGGCAGCTGTGGTGCCAGGGGTGTTGCAATGGGCACAGAGAGCCCTGGGGCCAGTTAATCCCGGGCTCAGCTGCCTGATCCCGAGGCGGGCAGAGTTCCTGGATAAACCATTCTGATACTGGGAATCCCTCTGGGATGGCTCCATGGCTTTGTGACCAAGGTCTCCCAGCTGTCTCAATTTCACAGAGATCTTTAGAGGCCATGGGTAGAGCCAGCCTTGCTCTTTATCTGTGTTCTGTTGCTACTCCTCAGTACAAAGCCCTTCTCTCTCTGCTCCCAAGACATTTCCTTCTGCAGGCCTCGGCTGTCCAGCAGCACCATCACACCTCCTAAATCCATTTAATGAGGTGCAGACCCCACTGCTTCCCCGACTCCAGCTTTGATAAGGTCCTGCCTAAACCCTTCCCTGCTCACCCGCTCGAGGACGCTGAGGAAACCTGACCTGCTGAAGCAAGGAGGCTGGGAGGAATGGACTGGAACCTGCTCTCTCCCAGAGCTTTTCCCCCAGGCTCAGGGTGCCAGGGGGACACAAGAGGGTTTTTTTTGTGTATTTCCCAGATATCTTGGTAGTGAGTCACTGGGAACAGCAGGAGCTGTGCTGGACGTGTTGGGAACAGCGGGAGAGCAGCAGGGCTGGCAGAGAAATATCTCAGGGCTGTGCTGGCTGTGGGCAGGCAGCGAAGGTGGGGACTGGGGGCTGTGTTATCCCCTCCCTCTGCACCCTGTCGTGTGCCTGGACACTTGTCACAGGCGCTGCCCTTCATCCCTGTGGGCTGGGTGAAGCTTTTCCATCCGGATCCCTGGTGACAGGGACGCCAGAGGGGTGAGGTGCCCTCAGCCAGGAGACACCAGGGGCAGCCCAGGGCTGCTCCCCTGCCCAGGCAGATCGTTTCCATTCCGAGTGCTGTTATTCATGAGGGTGCTCAGGGCCCCGGGGGTGCTCAGAGGCTTTTATGGAGCTGCAAATCCCAGCTGGTGCAGGCAGGGATGGAACAGCTGTGAGCCAGGGAGAGATTTCCCAGTGCTGGAGCAGCTGGGCTGCCACGGGACTAAGGCAGGCAAGGTGACAGCAGCTGCATGGATGAGTCCTGGGAGGGAAGGAGAGGAGCCTTTAACATCCCGGGGCTTGTCCTGTTATTTATCCTTCCATCAGAAAGGAGGGCTGAGGCACAGGCTGGAAAATCCTCGGGGGGATAAATGATGATTTAGAGCTCCTGCCCTCGCTGGAGGGACTCTGTAGTACCTGGCACACGGGACCTGGGGGTGTGACACCCACGTGGGACAGAGGAGCAGAGAGCAGGAGCCTCCATCACTGGAGCAACAAATCAATGGTTTTCTCACTTTGGAGGGCCACTGAGGAAGATGATGGGGGTGGGAACCAGCAGCCCTGGGCCAGTGCTGCTGATGGGGTCACTCCTGCGAGCAGGGGACAGAAGGCAGGGCATGGTGTGTGTGACAAGCAGTGGCTTTGGGAGCATTCTGGAGCCTGCTCAGGCTAATGCAGGGTTTTATTCTAAACCACCCATGAAACACAGCTCGAAAATTGCACTTGCTATTGCTACCTCAGCCACTACAATCAAAGCTGAGGAAATGTGTGGCTCAGAGAGCTCTGAGGAACAGCCTAAAAAAAAAAAAAAATTAAATAAAAAAAGGCAGGTCAAAAGGGAAATGGAGGGAGAGCAGAGCTCAGCAGCAGTGACTGCTGTGAGTGCCCTGATGCCAGGGAGGGGGACAGGGGCTCCCCAGGCCTGGGGGGCTGCAGAGGGCTGCCTTCTCTGCTGCAGCATCTCAGGGTCAAAGGAAAAGAGAGGTACAATCAACAATAAAATAAGATGCAAGAGCAAATCTGCCTTTATTTGCATGGTGAGGGGACGATTTTGGGGATCCTGTTAACCCTGTGTAGATCATATTAACACCAACAAATACTTGGTGCTCCCTGTAAAAATGGCAGCATTTTTTAAGTGCTGCAGTACAAGCAGCTGGATCTCATCCTTGTCCTTTTTTCCTGGGATTTCAGAGGGGAAAGGAGCAGTGTTTGCTTTGAGAATTATTGTCAAAAATGAACATTTGAACATTATTTCACAGGGACACGACTGTGTCAAAATAAGGTGGGATGTGGTGACCCTAGAAATGTCTGGAGCAGTGACGGGGTCTTCCCCACTCTGTTGTCACCTGAATTCCTTGGAGCCAGGAGGTTTCACACCCAGGCTGTGCTCTCAGCTTTGCCATGTGCTCATAGCTTTGCCTCCCAGACCCAGGGCTGTGGGCAGGGCCAGGGAAAAGGAACAGCCTGAGGGGACAAATTCTGTGTCCCTGCAGGAGCAGGGAGAGCTGTCAGGTTCAGATCTGAAGCCAGCTGCTGGAGACAGTTGCAGGATGGATTGCTCCCAGCTCTGCCCTCAGTGTGGAGGCAGAGATAACAGACTGGTTTGATGTCACAGACCACAAGCCCTGCCTTTTCCATCCTCTGCATCCCCACACTCCCCCGATTTGTACAACCTCCCTGGCTGCCAGGCAGATCTGAGGGATTAAAAAGAGGATCCTACAGAAATCTGGCAAAGTCTTTGCTATCTCAGCCTCACAGCAGAACAAGATATGGAGCTGAGGGAGCATCTATCAGAGCACACAGCACCCAAAGCATCCCCCAAAGAGCAGCAGCCACCCTCTCCCAAAACTTTTCTGTGGCAAAGCAAGAATGTTGTGTCTTTCACTCACTTTCCACACGCTGGGATGGCCCAAGTGACAGCACAGAGCCACGAGGACTTGTGAAAAATCCATCTGAGCAGCTGTGGTGGTCATTTACCCCAGCACCTATGGGGTATGGCCGTGATGGATGCTGCTGATCATCCTCTGCAACACTGAATTGCCTTTTTAGATGAGAGTTATCAATTTTGCTGCCATAGCAACCCCAAAAGTCACCTAGAGGGCTGCCTGGCTGGGAGAGCAGGGATGGTTTCTGTGAGAGATCAGGGAGAAGTCAGGATTTCTGTGATTCTGGGCCCAGCTGGAGGGTGTGAGGGTCCAGGACAGTGGGGGACGGAAGAGAGGAACCAGCTCTGAAAATGGGTGCTGGTGTTTCCTGTCACAACCCAGCAGCTTCCCTAACATCTTTCCTTCATGAGTCCCTCTCATGTAGAGTTTAATGACACTGAGAGCCCCTGTCCATTTGTCACAGTTGAATAAAATCTCTCAGAGGGTTCAGGAGTTGGAGGAGGGGACAGAAAAGCCTTTTCTCACTGCTGCCATATGTGGTGTGATCCCATACCTCCATTTCCTTGGAAAATCAGGCAAGAACTGGCACACTCCAACCATTTCAGTGCTTTTCTGTGAATGTTTTCAAACCCAGAAGTTTAGCAAAACTGCCCTTTTCCATGCAAATAGCTACAATTTAGCTAAATAGTGATTTTCCAACCAAAGATTTCACAGAAAAATTCCCAGACATCTGTACAGAACAGCTCAGAGAAATGAGGGTTTCTTCCCTTCATTCTGACATTCATATATTGCACATTTTAAACATGTTCCTGTCTGTCTGTGAGCTGATGTCAGCTTCTCATTCCTACCAAGCGTTTGAAGTGTATTAATTTTATTGAAAGACCTTGTCAAAGCTGCCTCTGTGTCCCCATCTAGGATGCTGGCTCTGCAAAGCCATTTTATTTTCAGTCTGACCCACTGAGCACTGATTGCAAACAACGATTTCTTCTGCCTTCGCATCCTGTGCGCGCCGCCCTCATTTTTGTTTGGAGTTTATGGTCACTGGCTCTGGGTTCTGTCACTATTTGTCTTTGTTCTGTGTTTTAACCTTTGTTAGAGACTCGGCCATTGTGCAATCCCTGTTCAGTGACCTATAATATCCTAATTTAGTTGGCATTTTGATCTGGGTGAACAATCCACTGTACGCGAGGCTTCTTTCCTTTTCTGTTCCCCATTCCTTTCAAAAGGTCTCCTACGTATTTCCTCACCCTCTTCACACCCCACTCTGTGTTTCCTTGGGTTGTCTTTCACCCTTTCTCTCTTTTTTTGTTCCAGATCAGCCTCAGCTCTCAGCCCTGCTCCTCTCCCAGTCCCGGCTCCGTGCCTTGGCACAGGAGGTCCTGCAATCCAGGCGTCTGTTCATCCTCCCAGGATCAGCCTGATAAGGAGACTGCTCCTCTGCTGAGGCTGAAAATTGTGTCAGTTGGTGGCGGATGAAATAATGACCCTAAAAACCTCTGGGGAGTAAAGCCCACCCACGTCTGAGGACCAGCAGCGAGTGCCTGTGGTGTTCACCATCACAAGAGGGAGTTTGGGGAGTTTTTAACAAAACTGCTTGGTTTTGTTACAGGAGACTGAGACAAAGGAGAGAGAGTCACGGGGGTTCTGGACAGCTCCTGGCACTGCTGCCCTTCCCTGGATTGCCACAGGACAGCAGCAAGGGGAGGAACCTGTGTCACATCTTTGCAGCCGTTCCAGGATCCTCTCCCAGCTCTGCTCAGCCAGTGCTTTGTCAGAGGGCCCCTAAGGACAAGGAGCTGGAGCTCTCTGCTCCTCCCCTGCCTTCCCCGGGATCCCCAGGGGCTGGGATCCACTGGGCCCTTCCACAGCCACATCTGGGCAGGGCTGGCTGGGAGCCCGAGTGCTCAGAGCAGGATTTCTCCCACTGCTCCTCCTCCTGTCCCCCCTGGCTGTGAGTTTCTCTCTGAGGGATTCCTCTGCCAGGAGACCCCAGCTGGGAGCTGCTCCCAGGGGAAGGTGCTCACATTTCATCCCTGGCTGTGGGGACATGAATATTGCAGGGCCTGGGAGCCAGCAGTGAACCAGGGGGGCTGTCCCTGCTGGCTCCCCTCTAACACAATGTCCAGCACCTTGTCACCAGTGCAGATGGCACAGGGTGCTGGGCTTGGTGGAGACACCTCAACCACAGGGCAGCAACAGGGCAAGGTGGGGAGATGGGTGGAAAATCAGTGCCTGGTTCTCTCAGTCTTGCCAAAGCATTGTTCATCTTCTCAACATGGCTGGGATCTGCCTGACATAACCAGTTTAGGGAAGAGGTAAAATGGGTGAATAAATTAAAAATGGGTGGAGTGCTCTAATTATGGCAGTGGGGTGCCTGTCTTTGTTAGGACTGTGTTTAGGCATCCCAAAGGAACAGCATCCCTGTACCTGGCAGGTGTCAGCTGCTTGGGAGCCCCGGGTCAGCTCAGCCCTCTCCTTCCTCCCCTCCTTGCATCCTGCTAAAATCCCAGCCCTGGGCAGCCACACTCAGCTCTGGTGCAAGGCTGGGAATGCTCCAGTGCACACACCCAGGAGAAGGAAAACACCCTTCTGGCAGCTCCTAAATCCCTGCTGTCCCATCACTGCGGTGGCATCGTGATGAGGACATGGAAGAGGGAGATGACACTGAAAGGGAGGAAAACAAGGCCTGCTTTTCTCTCTCTCTGCTGTTTGGGAGGAAAGGCAGAGCGTGGCACGCAGGACTATCAGACCTGTCAGCACGACAAGTGGCAAGGGGAGGGAAGGGAAACGCTGTTGTACACCCCATCCTGGGGCTGGCTGGGGGAAGGAGAGGGAAAACAGAGGGAAAACAAGAGGCGTGTGTTCGACAGGGAGCCAGCGCGTTTGTTATCAAAATGGAAATGCAGCCCTTTGTTGATGGAGGTGTATCTGCTTCCCATTGTCTCCCGTGCCAGCCCTGTGAAAGGCTCCTTTGATGGCTCCGTGTTTGTGCACCGGCTATGAAATTGCCTCGGAAGACAAAGGGAGCTGGTGCTCGTGGGTAATGAAAAGGAGGTGAGGGCTCCGCTCCTCTCGCCCCGGCAGCGCAATTTCCCCTGGAGCAGCTGTCAAAGGCTCGCCGAGAAAATTGGAAGGCTGAGGCTGGATGGGGGGCCAGTGATGAGCACAGAGAGCGAGAGGCTGCTCTTTTGCAGGGCTAATGTGGCCATCTGCTCTGATTTGACTGGTCTGCTGCAGCCCGAGTGTTCCCAAGCCCTGCGGCCGCTCGCTCCCCGGTGTGCTGCTCCCATTAGCAGTGAGGACAGGGCCAGGAGCTGTCTGCCACACAGACACTGCCAGCAGCTGGGATGGGACCTTCCCTGGCTGGAGAAAGGACTCCAATCCGTAGCTGGAAGAGCCCGAGGGCTGCACATCTCTCTCCTTTCCTCACCCTACTGATCACCAGCGAGGGCACCAGGGGTAGAGTTGCATGTAAAGCAGCACCAAGCTGAGAGAGCAGGTTTAGATGGGATATTAGGGGAAAATTCTTTATTGTGAGGGTGGCCAGGCATTGCCCCATCCCTGGAAGTGTCCAAGGCCAGGTTGGATGGGGCTTGGAGCAACCTGGGATAGTGGAAGTTGTCCCAGGGGGTGGAAGGGGATGGGCTTTAATGCCCCTTCTAATCCAATCCCAATCTATGCCACAATTTTACAATTCTGTGATCAAAACTGCAGGGATAACACACGCAGGAGGCACACCAGGCATTGGAAAAACACCCAGCAAAGCTGAAAAAATGTTAGTACCCAAAGCACAGCCCAGCTCAGCTGGACACTCCACCAGGCAGCAGCAGCAGCAGCACGGCATGGCTCAGTCCCCCAGCTCCTCACAGACTCACCTGGAATGTGCTTTTCACCTGGATTTCTCCCTATTTACCTGCTCCTCACCCTCTTGCCACCTCTCCGAGGCGTCACACAGCATCCCCCTGACCCCTCCTGCCTTTCGCCCCCCATCCTGCTCCACCCACACAGAACCTGGGGCCAGGTGTGTGTGTGTGAAAACCCTCTCTGATCACACACACACACACACACACACACACACGAATTCTCATTAACTAATGGTGTTCCTAATAGGAATGGGTGTCTTTCTTCACCCCTCCTGCTCGGCTGTGGCGTTTAATGGCTCAGTCATGCTCAGCCGGCCTCGCTCCTTTATCTGCTCAATAAAGAAATGGTTTATGGCACATCCACGCCTCGGCCCGAGCTGGCAATTTCACACAGGCCTTATCAGCACTCACACACGCTGTAAGGCCGCTGGAAATTAGACGTGGGATTCGCATGTCTAACAACCAGGGTTAAACGCTTTTTTTCCCTTTTTTCCCTGCTTTTTCCCTCCACTGCTCCTTCTTCCCCCCTCCCTCCCTTGTCTCACCGGTTACAACTCTGACAATGGCTTTAAAAGGATAGTCTTGCCTGGCTTCTGGTAAAAGATGTTAATTTATTGTAGTCGCTTCTTTATTTGATTATTGGTTTATTAAAACTGACAGGGGTGAGAGCCTTTCTCCTCGAACAAATCCTTTAATGTGTTCCCAGCTCTGTAGGCAAGACAAACACGAGTGGCTGTGGTTTTCTGGGGGGATCATGCCCCCTTTTCATCAGGAGGTGGGAGCACAGGGATGCAGCCAAGCCAGTGTCCTGTGCTGTGCAGCTCAGAGGAGCTGCCTGCCAGGAAGGGCTGTCCCCAAAAGCAGTTGTAGCTGTCACACGCTCCTCAGCCTTGGACACACTCAATTTCCATTTGTTCAGCTCACCTGCATCCTGAAGAGTTCTTTGGTATCCTGTAGTGACTCCCTGAAACTCTCTGTTTCAGCCTGCCTGGCAGGGACCCTCTGCCTTCTGCACCCCAAAGGGCCCCTGCACCTCATTTTTTCACCCCCAGCCCCACTGCCCTGCTCCTGCCCCATATCTCCCCTAGAACAGGGGACCCTGCTCTCTCCTGCCCTGTGGCTCCATTCCTTCAGCCCTCAAACCCAAGTATCCCACACCTGCTTTTGCCCTCTTGCCCAGAATTTAGCTGGACATCACCACAAGTGCCTGTGCTGCCTGCTGGGGGCTGAGGTGACTTTTGCAGGTGAAGGTGGGACTGGTTTCTCTCAGCCTGCCCACACAGCCACGAAGCCCATCAGTATTCAGAGCCAGCCCTGCCGTGTTTGCACTCAGGGCTGGAGTTATTGCAGCAGATCCAGCTCTGGAAGCTCTGCCTGGTGCATGCCAGCCCCAAGGATTCATCCAGCCTTGACTCTCCCCTCACCTCTGCCAGAGCATCCCCCCCTCATCCCTCTCAGCTGCAGATCCTGATTTTCCTTCTGCTCTGCCTTCCAGCTCAGCCCCAGCAGGGACATCTTCCCTGCACAGGGATGTTTTCCCCGTGGCAGCAGCTTGTTCCAGGCTGCAGTTGCTGCCACATAAAAGTCAGCAGCAGCACAGCAGGGCGATTAATGGCAGTGGTTAACGTTTTATACAGAGCCTTCCAGTCTCAGTGTTGCAGGGCACCTAGAGGGCTGCATCAGAACACGGCCCCTGGGTCCCTCCAGAGACAGGAAAAGAGTCCCCTGGGCAACCTGAGCTGGATTAGTGGCACGTGGGAAGCTTTGTCCAGGACCTGGGAGGGCAAGCAGAGGGGAAGGTTGACTCCCTTCCTTCTGAGCTGGAACAGGGCACTTGAAACAGCTTTAAAATCCTCACTTGCAGGTCTAAAAGTGTCACAAATGCAGTGCTTTGGTTTTTGGGGGTTTTTTTAAGGCATTGCTGTCGTAATTCCTGGAGGCTTTGGGGAAGGCTTGGGGCGGATTTAATTTGGCTGAGGGGAGAAGCAGCCCCTAAAGCAATTGCTGGACCTGCACCTTGAACTCCAAGGACAGGAGAGAGGGGAAAGCCTCCCACGATCTGCTGAACTCCCTCCTCTTTCTCCCTGCTGCTTTTCAACAGAAAGTCACCTTCAGCACTGATGGCTGGGGCAGGACAAGGTGCCTGTGGCTGGAATTAAATCAGGTTTTATCCATCCTGGGGAATCTGCACATTGCCAAGGCTCCCACACTCAGTGATGCTTCTGAAATGTCTTCATCACAACTGTCTCAGCTGACCTGTAATTTAATTTTCTTCCTTTCTGTCTTAGACCTGTGCAGTTGCATCCTTCTGCCTTTCACTGGAGCAGAATCACAGATATCCAACACCTCCTGCAAGCCTCTGAGGGAGGGGATTCAATGACTCTCCTGGATAACTTGTTCCTCACTCCTCTCATTAAAAAACCTTTCCCTTAGACTTCACCTGGATTGTCTTGCTGCGTTTTTCCTCTCCCATTCATTAGAAATAAATAAGTGATGACCCAAGCAGTTTTCCTGCCTCCCTTGCTCCACAGGAGCTTTTGACACAGTCCATGGAAAATGAACCTCACCCAAAACATCATTTTTTGTTCCCAAACAGGAGACACTTGAGATTAAGACCTGAGACCCAGAAAAAATTGCTTTGCACATGTAAATAAGGGGCTTTTATGCAATATGTTGATTATAAACCTGGATCTGTCGTCCCACAATGAAATGGTGCCTCAGGGCATTAAGCTCCTGCTCACATGTCATTGTTAGGGCAGAGAGGGCTGAATAATTCATCAATAATCCTCCAAATTTGGCTTCCCTGCCTGTCTGGGAGCTCTGTCTCTCCCAGAATCTGTTCATTAGGTGAAGTAACTCATAAAAATGGCAGAGGGACCTCGGGTGTGAAGCCCTGCTCTGGGTGGAAGTTTAGAATTTGCTTTGCTTTGCATCAGGAATTAGCTGGGAAAATTCCAGCAGGGAAATGAGAGCTGTTTGGTGTTGGTTATGCTGCTCACATGGCTCTGGCTGTCTCCTGAGCAGCTGAACTCAACCCCTGGAATGAGTTTCCTGGGTGAATATCACACTGGATTTCCATAAATGTGCTAAAACATTGCTTAAAATGCGCTTCTCTCAGTCAGGCTGATCTATCTCTGTGTCCATCTGTATCATTTTATTTCCACAGCACCCATCACTACTCCATCTAATTATTAATTCCTCCACTGGAATGCTTGCTGCAAGCTCCCATCAAAAGCTTGGAGATACAACTGGAGTAAATCAGTTGAAAAATGCAAAAAAACCCAGATATAGTCTGAATTTCTTGACACTTAATCCCAGTTTTCCAAGCCCTTTTAAACTTTTGAACAACATTCACACGTCCAGGAAGGGGTGGGAGACAGGGGAATGAAAATAAATGGACATTTAAGTTCACTCAGACAAAATTCCACGAGAAATGGCAAAATCTGATGGAAAGGAGAAGAGTTTGGTGATTATTTTTATTGTAGGAGAGTTTGGGAGCCCCCAGACAAATGTCAGGACACTAAGCCTGGAAGCAGCCAGGGAAAAGAGTGGAACAGCTCAACTCAGGAGGCAGGAGCTGTGATAATACCTGGGGACACAGCACTGGAAAAAATGATAAATCATCCTGAGAAGGGAACCTGGGCAGGGAAAAGATTCCTGGGATCATTCAGGGAACAACAAAATTACAAGACAAGGCACTGGTATTTTTGTCAAGGGGAGACTGAAAGGGTATCAGATGCCAAAAGAGCAGAGGGAAAAGGAGGAGGAAAAAGGAAAGGAAAAAGGAATTTCAGCCCTCCAGCTAAACAGGACCAAGGAGGGGGCAGTGACAGGCAGGCAGCAGCCAGGAATTGTCTCCTTTTCCCCACCAGCCAGAGCTTATCAGAAGTGGGAGATTCCAGCATCATTCTCCATGGATTTGAAGGCTTGCCCAGCTGGAAGGGAGGGAAAGGCAAAGCCCTTCTCTTTGGAGAATGAATCACTCTCCCCTCACCCCGGAGCGCCGCCGTCTCCTCCAGGTGACAGCTCACGTGGGAGGATAAATATAAATAAAGAGAAGGAAGCTGCAGCATTTTGATGACTCATGTAATATTCATTTTGAATTAGTTTGTACATGATTCTGTAAAAAAAAAAGAAAAGGCAGACATTCCATAAGATTTTTTTTTTATTTTTTTTTTTGCAAGCTCCAATTTGCTGCTGGCAAGGAGCAGCGTTCGGGTCTTTTATGGGTATTAGTTCCATAGTGTATAGCAGGAGGCAGAGGAAGTTTAATTATGATTCACTGAGCCACATTGTGGGTATGTTTTAAAGCCACTTAATTAGTGTAGAAATATACAGCTGTAATTATCCTGAAATATGGCCTAATTAACCTATCGAAAACCCATGCACGTGGCTCAGGAAACTTGGAAGCATTAATAGTCTATTAATACACTGGGGCTGACAGCCAGTCATGCTCACATTTGGGAACAGGAACCTCCTCCCGTGACCTCCCATTGAGCAGAGATTCCTGTGGCAGGTAAACCCTGCCCTTTCCCTGTGCTGGGACAGCTCCTGCCACAATCTTTGTGTATAAATTGGAATAAAGCTGCTGTGGTCCAGCTCTTCTGCTGATCATCCAAACATTTGTTCTGTCCTCAGTCCTGCAATTCATCTCCCACTCCCTCCAGCCCTCTGCCAGACATTCCTGCAGGCTCAGGGTGTCCTCAGCCACCTGAGCCCTGCTCTGTCACTGTCCCCTCTCTGGAACCAGAAGGATTAAGGGCTGCAATGGGCCGTTCCCTCCTGGATGGATTCCCAGCCCTGGAGCAGAAAGGAGATAATCAGGGAGATAGCTAAAGCACAGCCCAAGCAAAAAAGGTGATGGCGAAAGGTCTTGTGTTCCGTGCTGGGTGTTAAAGCTGATAAAAGCTGGAAAAACCAATTATCACTTCAAAGGCACCGTGATACCCCAGGCCAGGAAGTGCCCAAGGCCAGGCTGGACATGCCTTGGAGCAGCCTGGGACAGTGGGAGATGTCCCTGCCAAGGCAGGGGGTGGCACTGGATGAGCTTTAAAGCTCCTTCCCACCCAAACCATCCTGTGATTCTATCACAGATCTTCCCAAATCATCTTGGAGACACAAGGAATCAGGCGTTTGCCCTTGGAATGCTGCTTAGAGAAGCTTTTACAAAGCAAAACAGCAAATTAATGCCCTGTCCTTTATTCCATCATTTTATAGATGAGGAAACCCAAGCTCAGGCCTGGAAATTTAATTCCCTGACTCTGCCTTCCTTAGTCCCTGCTCCAACAATCAGGCCACGCTGCTTCTTCCCTGGGAAAACTTGATTTTAACAGAGCTTCATCTTCCAGGAAGGGGCATTTAATTCTTCCACTTGAGCTGAAAAGACAACCCCTGGATTGGCAGGGAGGGAGAGGGAAAGGCAGGGAGGAAGCAGCTGGCACGAGGTTCTTCAGGCAGAGCACACCACCAAATATTCCAGCGGTGTCTTCATCCTCTTGGTGATCAAAGCAACCGAGATTGAATCCGGCTTGTAATCACCCACAGGGTAGTTTGCTTCAAATTCCCCTAATTATGGAAGTGCAGAAAATTACTGCTCCATGATGAACTGAATAGGAAATTGAAGGCTCCCACAACCCAACTGCTGCCACGGTGGCTTAAAGACAAAGCACGAGGGAGGTTCAGAGGGAGGGAGAGACAAAGAAATGCAGGTGGAAATGAGCAGGGAGAGGAGGGGAGGACCAAGGGAGGCAGGGAATTGTCTCTCTCCTACATCTCTCTGGGATGCCACCAGTTTTGGAGAGCTGAGAGAGGAAAAGAGCACTGAAATGCAGCCTTGCTGAGCTGGCCCTGCCACTTCCCCAGCAATTCTGACACTTGACACCGTGCCACAGGCAGTATTTTGACCAGAGCTGCTGGCTGAAACCCAGAGAACTCATCTGAGCACGTTCTGCCTGCTATGCAGGAGTGGGGGATCTCTCTGGATAAATAATCTGTATTATTTTGTCTCAGAGTGCTCCTGCAGTGGCAATTCCTCATGAGAGGTGCCAGCAGGTACCACGGAGGGCTCAGCTGAGTCACTTAGGGACAAGGGGCTGGAAGAGGCTGTTTTGTGTTAACAAGAGGTATTCTCTTCCAAATTTACCTACACTGTAGGGCAGTTCTCAGAGCAAGTCCTCTCCTTGTCCTCTTAGACCAGCCGTGAGCAGGATCCTGATGGAGTTATCTTGCTCTGGATGTTCTGTCCCGAGTGTGAGGGGGAATTCTGCTGGCTCCATCTCTCTCAGGAGCACGCAGGGGCTGTGATTAAGCAGAGCACTTTGCTTGCTTAATATCAGTGTCACTCCCAGAGCCCCGTGTTTGCTCAGAATGAACGAGCTCAGCAGAGCAGAGCCTGAGCTTCCCTCAGTCACAGGCGGCTGCTTGGGCTCCATCCTCCTCCTCCTCCTCCTCCTCCTCCT